>CAXIVR010001469.1:0-17429 GCA_964035755.1 Teleogryllus oceanicus
GGCGTACACCATTGTAGGAAATCTTAGACCTCCTCTGGAATTGATTGAGAAAACACGCAAAACCTTAGCACTGGAACATTAGACTTACCGCTCATGAACACAATTATATCAACGACCACAGGTGACAAGATATTCGCAATTTAGTTTACTAAAAACGACGATAACTGTTTGGTTGTTGCTCTGGTCAAAATATTTAATGACCTCATGTTAAAAATTATGAAATATTACTGACTTTATCATTTAAAGAATAATTGTATATACTTTTAAATTCATAAATAAAGGCATCAATTTCCCAGTAAAACATTTTTTAAAACTGTTATAAAACGGATTTTTGAAAAAAAATAACCTGGACAACGACTTTGGCTCCATTCTACATTTCGTCGTTTATTATTGTAATTTTTAAAAAAATGCAAATAATTTGCATTGTATTCTTTAAAAATAGTTTTTTTATTAAAAAAATTAATAACAAAGAAATACGTTTTAAGTCATTTTCCAAAACACGTCTCCGAGATAGCAGTTTTCAGTTGAAATACTTCATCATCAATTTCTCAGTACCCAAATTTAAAAAAATACTATATGGTCGCGGACATTAATATTGTAATAAAATAGTTTTGATATGTAAAATACTAAATAAACAAAGAAAAGTTCTTTTAGTCACAATGAAATTTTTCTGCAGACATTATGTTTTGGTAAGTGCAGCTGTAAGCAAATAATTTTTTTCTTTTTTTTTGGGGATCAAAATTTAAATTACCTCTTCAATCAACGGTGGGGTGATTTTAATGGATTTTTTCCCCCAAATTTTAAAAAATCATATTGATACCTAGTTTTTGAGATTTTTGCGTGAAATCAAACGACAAGCTCTTATATAACATTTAATACTTAATTTTTGAAAAGGTAGAAACACCAGTTTTCATCTATTGCCTGAACATTGGGGGAAACACACACACACACACACACACACACACACACACACTCATATCAATATTATTTAAATTAAATTTTATGTATGTTTTCCCAACCCAACCCAATGAAATTAATATATTTATATTATTATAGCAAGTATTTTTTTACATTACAATATTTTTATTTTCAAAAGGCGACAATGCACACAAATTTTTTAACGCATCAAAATTTACCCCCACTTCCTCTAGATAAGCAGACCTATGCAAACACTGTTTTGCCAACCCAAAAAGCATCACTAGAATTGTCCTGTCAAAAATTATTTAAAAATTGAAATTTTAATAATTTTTTAAAATTTTTCAAATTTAAATTTTGTACGAAAATCGTTAGAAAATGAATAGGATCCTCTTCTGAAAAATATTGTTGCAAAATAAAATTTTCTCTATTTTCATACATTTTTACATTTCATACAAAATTGCCAATTTATTGGATATGTGACCCTAACGCATCTTCAGTAATATTGCACTGCATATTTATAATTTTTAATGAATTTTAATAAATATTGTAAACAAAATAAGCAATTAATTTTTTTTTTTTGGGGAAAAAAATTTTATTTAAGTTATAAATATTTAAAAAGTAATTTAATTAAAGTACTATAATATAAATTTAAAGGTTGAATTTTAAAACTATAACTAAATATTTTTATTGTTGAAACACTTTGCTACTATACTCAATGAACTTTTTTAAAATTACTCCCCTTGATTGATGTTTGTTTTTGTATATAGTATTTTTCTCACGCAGAGACATTTTACAAAGAAAATCAAAATAATAACAAATAACCTCAAATTTAAAATTCTTTGGGCATTTGGTCGCACACTTCGGCGACCACTTTAATCTAGTCGGAAGAAGGAGAAATTTGCGCTATCGCTTTGGATTCAACCAAACTTCAAGGTCACCATTGCCCTTTTTACTTAAAGTCTTAGGTTAAAGTGATACTAATTTTCAACATTAACTTGAGAATACATGTTTCATACCATGAGAGGGGAAATGAAGAACAAATTTTGGATTTTAAAAAATCTGTCTTTAAATACTGCATCAGAGGTCCTACTGGCTTTGTAATTACATTTTCTGTATTCGTCGATAAACTGGAACATTTTCCCGGTGCATTATGTTATCGCCGCTAAACTTTCGGGTTAAAAAACCCACTTTGTTAGGTGAATAAAAATAGTTTTTTAATTGCGGAATTGACATTATTCATTGGTGCAACATACGAAATTAATTTACTATTTTGCTAGTTTTCTCTTTTCACTTCAGTCCCGTAAATTTTTTCGAAAACATAATTCAATCATTTTTTTTTTACCTAAATACAATATTTACTTTTCGACCTTCAGTTCGGAAGAATAGTTTTCCCCATTGAAAAAGCGATCATGCCGATAAATGGAAAAAGGGGTTTACAAATATCATAAATCCAAATGATAATTCGATATTTGTTTCAAAAGGACCCCCCTCTAGAAAATAATCAAATTTTCTTTGTTTTTTTTAATCTTTTCAAATAAGAAAGTAATTTTGGGTTTTTGGTTTTTTGGTATTCCGGCAAGATTTTAAACAGATCTTGACAGATCTTCCCCTTACTTGTCCCCAAAAAATAACAAGGTTTTTCACCCCGGTATTTTCCCCTTGGGTTTAAGGTAATTATTTTTAAATTCTTGCAGTTTTTACAGTTCAATGCCCTTTTTTAATTAACCACCAATGTTTTTATTCGTGGCATCTTCCTCTATTCCCCCTTCATTTCAAATCGATGACGACAAAAATTTCCCTTGGCCCCCCGCTTTCTTCTTTCAAAAGGGGTTCACTAAAAGTAATTTTATTTCTGTCCATCATTCTCAGCATCCATTGTGTTGTTTGGATTCTACTTTTTTCGATCATTTCTCTCAATCTTTTTCTGTCTAATCTCTTGTTCAGTTTTCAAAACAGTATACTGCAACATCGTTAAAAAATTTTTCAAGCATTTAACCAGTTTATTGCATCTTTTTTAATTCTAATTTCCGATTCATCAAACAGCTCCCCACCTTGTTTGTATATTGTCTCTTATTTTTTCTTTAAAATTTTTGTTTTATAAAATATTTAAAGTCTACTTATTGGCCTTCTAAATTTTTAATAAAGTTAATATTATTAGATCCCCTGTCTAATAATCACTCCATATTTTAAATTCCCTTTTCCCTTTGAAATATACCTATTTCTGTTCTAGATCATATCGAGATTTCCCCCTACAACCATGTGTCTTGACTTTACATTATTTATTTTGTCCCCATTTTTATTTTTTTATTAATTTCTGGATTAAATGTTACAGATACAAAAAATCTATTTTTCACCTATTTTTCAAGTGATTTGCTGACCCCAAAAAAGGGGGAAATCCATGTATTTAAAAAGGTTTTGCAGCCCTTCTCGAAGTCTTAAACGATATCCCCCAAACATTTTTAGTTATTTGGATTTACTAATAAAACCTTTCAACATTTTTTTTTCCATCTTGCATGACTTATTGGGTGTCCCCTAAAATAATTAACAATATTTCAACGTCAAGTTAAGGGGGTAAAAAAATGTTTCTGATGAAATAATTTTATAAAAAAAAGTCTTCATCTTCATTTTTATTACTAGTTTACCACTAGTTCATTATGAAAAAATGAATCTTTCTAGGATGAAAGATTGCATGCCCCTGAGTTTTTTATTTTGGATCCCGTTAGGATGGTTTAAAAAATAGTTTGCATACTCTTGAATGAATGATTGAAAGAATATTTAATAATGGACTTGTTTATTAATCAATATCATTCACAACAATGGCCTTTCAGAATGTTAGAAATGGGCATGTAAAATTTTTACCAACTAATAATCGAATATTTATTATATAAATACATGGTTTTAAAAACCAAAAATTATTTTCAACTTCAAACTTTTTCCCTTAAAATTTATCCTGACGCATTTAACAAACACTTCATATTACATTCTCGTATCCTATAGAGTAATATCGTATATGAGAATGTTATAATCTGCGCAAAAAAACTGCGCATTTTCTAAAAAAAAAAATCATTGCCGCGCTCTGGTGACAAAACTGAATAAAAAAGTTGCTAAATTAAGAAAAAAAGTCCTCTCCGCGGTGAAACCAAAATTTCCCAGTTTTGTGGATCCGTGATGCCAAAAACTAATTGGAAAAAATGTCTGTCTGTCCGTCTGATAAAACTCTGCCCCTAAACCATGCATACGTTTTCCAAATTGAAAAACCCCCTGTCTTTTTCCCTGAGCTGAAGCTATGCGATTTTGAAAAACATTCATTAATTTTGGGGACTATTTGTAGCCTTCCGGACTTTTTAAATTTTTTAAAAAACGGCTCCAAATTTTTCTGTAAATTTCTTGTAAGGACTTTTACTCAAAGAAAAATACGCTTATAAGGTAGAATATGTCAATTGTCACGGTTAACCCCGAATTTTGAAAAATCGCTAAAATTTGAATATTTTGGGCGTCTTACCTTTAAAAATTAAAGGAAAAATTTTTGCTTCAAATTAAATTTTGCTTATAATTAGATCTTTTAAAAAGTCATCAATTTTTTTAAAAGTTTTAGTTGTTTTCCCAACAATATGGCGTCAATATTTAATTTTTAAAAAATTTACATAAACAAGATTTTCTCAAAGGCTCCAAATTTTTTTTTAAAATTTTTTGGTTGGGTAATCCCAAATGCAGCCTATCCGTGACATAAACAGATATTGCTCTATTCTATTTTTTTTTTAAAATTAAAAAATGTAATTTTTTGAAATACCTCTCACGTTTAATATGAGCATTTGAATAGATTTGTATAGATTATTTAACTTGTAGTGAAGTGTTCAAATGACTTTAGAGGAAGTTTTCAAAAACTCAATAGATTCCTGTGAAAAGAGCTAATTTAAACCAAAAAGTTGAAATTAAAAAAATGTTTTTTGTGCGGCGATAGATGTCAGCTGGCAGAGCGCAAGAATTTTGTGAGTTGGCAAAAACCCTTTAAAAACCAGCCCACACAAAGGAAATTATAAACATTTGCTCGGGAAAAGTCTGTCCCATTCTGTAGCACCTCTAGTTTTCATATTTTGGTGTGGAAAATTAAGCATTTCTTAATTTTTTAAAAAGAAAAGAAAAAAATTTCAGCTAGAAAACTTGAAAAAAGAACAGGAGACACAAATAAAAAAAGTTAATTAAAAAGGACGTAATACTCGTATTGGGATTGGAAGGGAAACAACGTACCAATAAAAAACAAAAACGGCCTATAAACGGGAAAAATTTGGATTTAAATGATTTCGCCCAAATGAAAGTACATCAAATTCTTTCCCATTTTTGAAATGGTATCTTCTTGAAAAGGAAAAGGGAATTTTGAACATTCTCGACATCGTTATTAGAATTTATTTTTATTGCTCGTCAAGTAAAAACCGCTGATATCGTCGGGTTTGAACACGCTTTCCCTTTTGTGAAGCCACCCTAAGCGATTGCGCTACCAACACAGACGTACGTAAGCATTTCCGTGAACTTACTCAATTAAGAATCTTACAATTTTGTCTTCAAACTCATTGCTTTTCCGCACTTCTGTTTAAAATATTAAATAAATTACCTCTAAGAGACAAAAAGAAACAAAGAAATCTACGCGGCACTATAAAATAGTTAATTCTCAAGAATGTTTCGTTCATACTATGAAATTTTTTGCGCTTCGGTTCTCCCTGACCTAAACCTTATCGCCTCCCCCAAGGGTGAATTATTAGACGTGATAACGTTGGGCAAAAGACAAGTTTCGCCCGGCCCGCATTCAGAATTCATTTGCTGCAAGAAATTACTAGAATCTAAAAACATTTCTTGACTTAAGAAAAATCACCTATCATTACGCAGTTATTATTTTTTGTTCATCTACTAAATTTATATAAAAAAAAACTCTTATTTTCTCGTGTTATTGGTAATGTTTTCTTAATATATAAACAAATTTCCCTATTAACACTTCATTCTTTTAAAAATCTCAAACGACAACCGAAAATTCCCTTTAAATTATTAAAAAGGAAAAGTTTAATTAAAATCTCAAAATAGTAAAAAATAAAAATTGCATGAACAGGGGAGGGAACTCATCTTCCAGTTCTTCAAACAAGCACCTGAACTACATGACTCCTCCGCAGTATTTTATAAAACACATATTAGGATGTGTTGACAGTGATACTTTTGAGTTTCTGCTGAAGACAGGAATTTGCCAACGAAAAGAAAAAAGTACGATTTCGCAAAATCGGTTTTGAAACGTTTTTAATAGTAAGAAAAGAAAAACGGTTTCATTGCAGTTTGCTTTTCAAACAATTCTTTAAAATTTTAAATATTTTGCACTTTTCCCGAAAAAATGCCATCTTTTCAAGAAAGCCTACATGATTGTTAAAGAACAAATTATGGACAACATATTTCTTTAAAAGACAAATCTTTTTCAATTTTGTAGTTTAGGATGACGCAAAATGTTCAAACTTTAAAATTTTCGAAAATTCAGTGTTAACCATAAAAATTGGAACTATGTCATCCTTCTAATGTATTTTACTCTATTCTTCCCAGAAAATTAGGAGCCTTTTTTGAAAATTTTGAAAATTCCCGAAAGGCTTCATGTAAAGTCCCCCCAAATTTCAAAGATTTTCAAAATTTCCAAGCTTCCCGGCCAAAAAAAGGGGGGTTTCTTAAATTTGGAAAGGATTTTTTGTGGTTTAGGCGCTAGTAGTGATCACAGACGGATGGACGGAGGGTTTGGAAAAAACCCTTTTCGACCCCAACACGTGTATTACCGCACTAATTTTTTTTACCAGCATTATTTAATCGAAATCGTTTTTCCCCTGTTTTAAATAACTTTTTTAAACTACGTATCCCGGGAATATACTACGTATATACGTAAATACAATATACTGCGTATACCGTATATTCGTGCTATACAGAAAGAAAAACAACTACAAGTTTTGTTTTGTCGGATAACGTTATCATAGTTAAAAAAATCCATCTAAACTTTTAAAGCATTTCCCAAAAGGTGAGATACAAAAAGCAGTACTGAGAATTTTCTCATTACGATTGTCATTTAAAAGGTAAAGTTTATTTTTTAAAGGATTCATTTGCAAAATATGAATGTATTTATCTAATCGAAAAAACAGAAATTTGTCACAATCTGGGCACGACGTTGTGTAAAAGTCACAACGATATAAATTTTAAATGCCCAAAACCCTTTCCCCCTCATATGACTTACGTAAATGATGACAGGGTGACAAATATCAAATGCGTGAATACACGAGCCCAAGCCCAACTGTAAAACGCTTTTTCCCCGGAAGCTCAGTGGTCGAGCCGGTTGTAAATCGAACGTGCGGGTTTGTTCCTGCCCGAAGGAATTACATCTTTAGTACTCAATACGGTTATCAGGTCCTATGGATATCACTAACAACGGGATAAACATTTCCCTCATTTTCTTTTCCCCATAAAAGTGACAGATTTGGGACAAATTTTTTTGGATGTAAACTTTTGTCAAAACTTTCCCTATTTAATTCCAAAGGTTGGGTTTAAATTCTTACTAACTAAATATAAATAAATACACATTTGTAAAAATTTTGTAATAAGGGGGTCAAACTAATTACACATTTATAGTATAAAAATTCAGCAAAGATCTTATAAGCAATAAATAAATACAAATATTTTCCCTAAAAATTCTTATCTTTTAATTCTCAGACTTAGGTAAACAGAACCCGGGAAAAGAAGAAAAAAACATCGCGCAGAACTCGATCCTCAATCCTCCGATTTAAAACCAGGTGTCAAACGTTTCAGCTACAGAAGTTATTGGTCTCTCAGTAATCTAAACCTTAATGTTCTACAATACGAAAAGTTTGTTCTTTAATTTCTCCATTTTCTCTGAAGTAACATTTAAAACTAATAGAAATCATATTCTCTAAACATATTCGTTCTCAACAGTAAATTTCTGGAAAAACAATAAAGGTGATGTTTTTAACAATACATGATAATATATTTATTTATCTAACTCCCCTTATCATATTTATAATTTTATAATAAATTTAATATTTAGATTTAAAGAACACATTATCCCAGACATTTTGAATCAAATTCGCACCTCCTTTTTTTATTTGAGACTAAATGACGGTGATTTGTGCATTGGATCACCTAAAAAAGCATGGCGAATAATCATTGGATTAACTAAATAATTAAAATTCTTTTTCTTTGAAAATTGGGGCTGATTGAATGGGCACCATTTGTCTCAGTCTACCCCGCACTAAAAATAAGCCGTATCAAAACATTGTTTTTTTAAAAATGGAATAATAATAAAAAATATTGTTTCTTTCCAGCCACGTCAAATCGTATTTTTTATGTTTTGGGGTTAATCATTTTTAAAATTTCCCCCCTACCGAAACACATTAAAAAAATTTTAAGAAGACCATAAAAGAAATAAAATTATCAATTGTTTCAAAAAATTGGGGTGCTTCTTTAGCGTTTATCAAGGCCAAAACAAAAATGGAATTTTAATGCGTTCGTAATAGTCTCTAAGGAAATTTGTTAAACTTAAAAAAGACATATTCCTTTCTAAATTAATAAAAAAAACAAAATTTCCTTTATTGCAAAAAATTTTTTAATAAACCCACAGACTTGTTAAGGATTCTGATTATCTCTAGAACTGTTAAATATGAAAATTCAGTGATTATACAACTTGGGAAAACTTTTCATATTATTTCTAACGATTACATAAAAAAATGATAATGATATTGCAATTGAGACCTGTTAATATTTATATCTTCCCAAAATTTCGTTTCGTCAAATTTCTTGGAAAAAAATCCAGCACCCAAAACTTAATATAATCCATTATCGTTTAAAAAAAAGTTTGTTTCTCCTTTGATTTTGGGAAATTTTCTCGTGATGATAGGGATTAATGTGTTCCAGGCATCAAGTAAAAAAAAATATATTCCGGGGGTTTGATCGGGGTCCATTCCTCTATCTACTCCCGTTTAATCCCGGAGCTATCAAATTCCTTACAGCACTGATGAGGTGTTGAGAATGAATTCTATCTTGCATTTATTCTTCTTAGATATAAAAATTTCTTCAGGTTAAAAAAAATCACATTCTTGATAAAAATGTGGAATCTAGCGATACTATTCTTGTTGATTCTGTTAAAAAATTTCGATTCGAAATTTTTTTGTGGGGCTCCGGGAAATAGCTTCTATCCTGCGAAATCTATCTTGCCCTCCCATATCTTAAAGGGGATCTCCCCATTACCGATAAGACTGAACTGTAACTCGTCGTGAAACACCAGTCGAAATGAACCGCTAGTATTTAAAAAAAAATAACTATGTTATTTTTAATCCAATTAACACAACTAAGAGAATTTCGGACAAAATTTTCATTGTTATTAAAACTTGTAACCTAAACTTGAATGATATAATGCTAACAATATTTTTAAATTTTCAGCAAATGTTGATTGATTGCTTCTTAAAGAAATTTTAATCATAATTAAACAACAAATAGTTGAAACAACACCCAAAATTTCTTCTCTAATGTCACTGCTCCGCAATATTATATATTTCATGAATTGGGAAAAGTTTTCAACCAGTAAAATCTCTATTTTCAATTTTTTAGTCTTGAAAAAATTCTTTTTCAATTTTTAAAAATAAATGATTCCTCAAAATAGGACCACCAGCGCCTCGGGCAGATGGTACAGAACAGGGTTCTAGTCGTCTCTGATGGACGACAAAACTGGCCCCTTTTTGGACCCCCAAGTCTTTTCAAAAATTAATATTAATTACAAAATATTGGACATTTACTACTGAAATCACACCGTAACAGAAGAAAAAATTCCTTTGGTTCGAAATCCCGTTAGCAAGGGCAGCGTACCTATGACGTTAACCATTCGGGTAAAGCGATTTGTGTTTCAGTTGCCACTTGAAAATAGTTAAAAAAAATAAAACATATCTAAATAAACATAAACGTTTCAGTATATATTTTTCGTTTTTTAGAGGTCAATCCTTTTAAGTTTAAAAATATTGTGATATATAATATAATATAAAAAAGTATAATATAAAATTATAAAATATATTAATATAATATAATTATAATTTAATAGAATCGAACTTTTTTCTATAGAAAGAAAATACAATATTTTTTCTTTTTTTCATGCATCTTATCCAATTGTCATAATAAAAATGAAAGGACTTGTTTTGAAAAACCTAATGTCTAAAATGGGGTTTTAAAGAATACTAGGTGCTAAAACAGCGCGTACTTTCTCCCCGTATTTTCCCGAAACTTATCGGAAAATACTAAAAGTTTCGAAAAATTGCACATGATCTTTTTAAAAAACTTATCTTTAAGGAAAAAAGTTTCATGAAGGAAAAATCTCAAAATTTTAATATTTTACTTGTAGGGAAAAACGAAAAAACTGTTTTCAAGAACAGAGACTAGCAATATTCTCTTAAATGCACTTCCCAATATCCCCAATTATTACATTTACATTTTTTCATTTGTAATAAAATTTTGGAATTTGTTTGAACATTTGAAAAATATCCCAGGGCTACATGTACGTACCCTCCCTAATTGAAAATCGGTTTCAAATTTAGGCGCTACGACATCAGCCAGATCGATTGGGGGGGATCTTTTGGGGAAAATCCTGAACGGGTTTTGCCGCAGCGGGTTTGGGACGGACGGACAGACATTTTACCTCGTCGATTTTCGCTATCAACCACCCACAAAACATGGATTCTGGCTAACCCCGATTTGGAATTTTTTTTTAAAATTGCAATGGATTTATCCTTTTTCGTCAGGGCGGTGTAATATGCGTTTTCTGCCGACAATTCGCCGTTTTTCCAAAAATTTCTAACTTTTCTCTCCTTAAAAAAAATGCAGTCAATATATGAAAATTTAGATTACGTTCCGAAAATTTTTATGCTTTCCCGCAAAAAATTTTTTAAATTTAAAAAATTTATACAATTTTTTATCCATTTGGAAAATTTGTTATAAAGGGAAAAAGAGTAAAGTTCATGGGGAAAATTTTAAAAAGATTAGTAATTGTAATGTTGAAAAATCCCAGAGATATTAATAAAGTGACATTTCTAATTTTTAAAAAGGGGATAGTGTATTCAATGAAGAGTGTAAAGTAAAAAGAAAAAGTTCTTTTTCAGAAAGTTTCAATAATGCAATATGGCATAATAACATACCCTCAGAAATATTGGAATATCATTGGTTGGGAAACCCAATGAACTTGCTATATAATATCAATTTTTAAAAAAAATACATTTATTTTGAAGTCAGTAATATTTTAATTTTTTGCTCCCTGCTTTCACAGGTCCTTTTTACAACAAGTCTAAAAAAAAATACATGTTCGCAAGTCTTTTTTGGAAATATTTTTTTGGGTTTGATTTCAAAACCGAATTTTTCCCTTTAAAAACCCCAAATACTATTTTACTTGATATCATTGTTTCTGTGTGTGCTGCGCATTCGGAATGTAAAATATAGTAAAATATTTAATGAAGTCTTAACTCAATATTGGGGGAATTATTTTTTTTTCCTTTCCTCACAAAAAAATATGGAAATATTGTAATGAAGAACATTATTTAAAATTTAGTGGTTCACTTTAATAAATATGTTTTTTTACCACGAAAAAAGAAAGTGTAAAAAAATATGTATTGGCTACAATGAATATTTCAATATTTGGGAAAACTCTGAAAGTTGAATATTAAGTTATAAATAATAATCAATTACAGACCATATTGAAAATTTCATTTTTTATTAAATAAATTTCCCTTTATAATACTATTTTACCTAGGAAATAAAGTCCTTAGGTTTTATTAGGGAACGATTATTGAAAATCTGAATTCAAATATGGAAATTTTCTTTGACAATTGGGAAAATTTTTGTTTTTGTATATATTTTTTGTCTCTTTTTCTACTAGGTCATATAACAACTGTGATTTTTTTTTGTTTTGGGGTTTTCTGTAGGGGGAATACGTAAGGACATCACGCCCTCTATGTCGAGGCGGAACCCGGCCCTTCAACCCCGGAAGCTCGGCCTTGTCGTCCATTTCCTCTTTTTCTCCTAGTAAACCTTTGACATCATATATCCAACATCAAATACATGGAAGATATCGCAATTCTCCATCATTTGAATTTCGTTTTTTTGCCCGGGCCCCGTGGGGTAATAAATGAAACCTCTGACTAGGGAGTAAAAATTGGCCTCGGGGAAACCAGAAAACATCTTTATGGTAATATCTACTCACTCCAAAATTTTATCCCAAAGATGCATTTTTATTTCAAACAGATGGGAATTTTCAAACTCACAAGGATCATAAGAATTTTTCGTGGTCTCCCCCTCCAAAACCCGAGGCAAAATTTTATTCACCTTCGGATCGGCCCGCCCCTCGCACGGGCATCTCGTGCAGTTACCACCCCATCCCCCAAAAAAAAGAACAGACCCTTAAAAAACATGCTCCTGTGCACTGCGATAATGAAAAGGAAAAAGGCAAACTTGTCGACTATAGAAGAGATGCTGGCTCTGTCCTCCCAAACTCTTTAAACTTTCTTGTATGGTTTATAAATCTAATACGCGTGAAGGGATGATTTTTTAAAATGCCTTTTTTTAACTAATTTTGGTTTTTTTATGTAACACTGTCTTTTTCATTTTTTTCATTTTTAAAATTTGTCATTTTTTCTGTTTTTTCTCTTTTAATCTTGTAATTTAAAAAAAAATATTTTAACTATTTTATACTAATTTTCAGAAAATTTTGCGAATAATATTGCACTATGTAATTACAAGATTTTGAGCACAATTCCCCTTTTTATATTATTAAAAAAATTTTGAAATTTCATTTCGTGAAAAAAATAAAGACTGTAGTTTAGTTTTCAGATTTGAGAACTTGTGTCTCATTGAATTTTTTGTGTTTTCCGTGTTGATCTAAAACCAAAAGTATTTTCAGGTTCGATATGCATTCAAAAATTGGGATCTTATGGCCAAATTATTTGTCATGCGTATATCTTACAATTAAAATTTTTTCACAATTAATCGTTAGAAAACAAGGACGTGTTTCCTGTGAATAAAAAAAGTTTCACTTCAATATCGATAACCGTGTCAAGGGTTTCCCGGGTGTTTAATTGGGGAGAGCTTCTTGAATCAAACTAAACACTCCCGAAACTGTTTCTGGGTCATAAAAACTAACAAAAAGGAAAGATAACACATTCAAACCTGTGTTCCAAAATTTTAATTTGGGAAAAATTTTCCCCGGGAATTGAAAATTTTTTAAATATATATAATCTCTTTAAAATTTATTTAAACAAATTTTTCTTTCTTAATAGCTCATTAAAAAAATTTCGATGATTCGTAACATTTTAAAGGGTTTTTAAATTTATTCTTTTTTACTACGTGGGTTTTAAAATATTTAAGAAAATATTTAACCCGTGTAAAATTTCCCCAAATTAAAAAAATTAAAAAATTTTGTTTTATTATTTTATTTATTTAAATATCATTTATTAAATTTTTTCTATTAATATATGCAATTTATATGTTGAAAATAATTAATTATGTTAGCGCCTATTCAGGATATCAGATTTTACTTTGCCTGTATATTCCTTAAATAAATAAATAAATAAAATAATAAGGGAAGATATAATCTTCTCAGCATTAACAGAAAAAAAAGCAACTTTTAAAAATTAGAAGAATAAGACAATTATATTTTTGAAATATTTCTAATGAGAGGTTCCTAGTTCCTTTTCACCCATTATCTTAAAAGAAATTTTACAAAAAAGTCTAAACAATATTAACAATAAATTTGCAATGATAATCTCTTGGGGCCGGGAGTGATTTTAATTGATTAACGAAATCACTGTTTGCATGCACCTGCTCATATAGAAAAATGGGCGATTACATTTTATAATGCGTAATAAAATTTTTATTGCCATTTCCAATAAAAATATTGGGAAAAAAACAAGTTTTTAAATACGTAACATGAATTTCAATTTTTGATCAAATGTGTATATTATGTAAATGCATTATATTGTATTTCCCCAAAATTTTATGTAATAGTTAGTGTTCCTTGTTTTGAACCATTAGCATTTTTAAAAAAGTTTTAAACAAAACTTTCAATACTATTAATTTAATCTGACACAAAAATTTTTCACAATATTAGTTAAAAAATTAGACTTCATTTTCATGGGAAAGAACTCGATAAAAAAAAGTCACAGCCCCTTCCCCTGACCCCCCCCTTGGGTTTGTCAGCGTCCCCGGGGTTCAGGGAAAACGTCAGTCAATTGGCGGGTGATCCCGCCCCGCCCTCCGTTTTTTTTCTGTGCCCCTCCTGTTTCCTCCTCTTACTTCCTCTTCCCCCCCCTCTCCTGTTACCCCTGCTCCGTTGCGAGGCAGCGTCCCCAAACCCCAGAAAAGCTCCGCCCCCTTTAGATAACTAGGAGGAAAAACTTCCCCAGGAGGAAGGGGGGTGTCTAAACTTGGAGCAAAAACCAATGATAAGGCGGATCGCCTCGACGCCAGGTTTAATTCCCGGTGGGTTTCCAAACGTGGAAAAACCGATTTGGGGCCGGGCATCCCCCCCATTCTGTAAATGGGAATGTTTGTGCGGTTCTCAAGTGAATGCAATTGGGGGTGTGGATCCCAGGGGAGGGGTTTAAAGGGGTCCCCCCCTCCCAAAACTCTGGGTAAAAAATGTTTAAAAAATGTTAGTTTTTTTAGGGGAGCATTTCTAAAAACTGAGCAAGGGCGTTTAAATTTCTTCGCCCCAAAAACCCCCCCCCACATTAAGGCAGGGGGGGGGGTTGACAATTCTGCAGATGCAAGCAAAACCTAAATTGCGTTCTTTTTAAATTGTTCCTTTAACATCTGCATGCAACAAAAAATTTTAAAAGTTTTAAATAATTTAAAATTTAAAGAAAATTTTTTTGTAAAAAGAAAAATCGGTTTCAAAAATTTTAAAAAATTTAAAATAAAAGGTTAATTTTCAGAATGTCTTATTAACTCTGACAAATTTATTGAATGCAGGGATCTTGTTTCTGAAAAAAAAATGTATTTACATCAAATCCCTTCCCCCAGTTATGACAAAAAAAAAATAATGACTTTATTTTTGGCGAGACTCGGGCCATCAGGCCCCTCTTCCCTTTCAAAGAATTTTTTTTACATGCCGTTTTTGCATTTTAATCGATTTCGGGTAATAAGTCATTTTTTTCTTTTTCATTTTAATGCATTTTTTGCTGATTTTTTCGATTTTAATGGTACTTGCTTTAATATGTACTAGATCAACAAATGTTCTCCATAAATTCCTTTTACCTATACCTGGTAAGCTATTGATTTCTTCGCTCAAAGGTTGTTTCAGCTATTGTATGTAATCTAAGGGTTCCCGTTTACCTGTCAGCATCATTGGCGGTTCATCCGATTTCGGTAATAAAGAGATTCTCTGGAAACGAACATAAACCCAAAGGGTTTTGAAAGCTGAATTCACTGGAACGAATAGAAGAAGCTTGATTACATCGGGAATATATCAAACAACTTTTTTCATCTGAACTGGTTTTGATCCCTTTTTGTCATTTTCTTTGCTTTTGGGGCATTTGTAAAAAATATTTAAAGCATTTTATTGATAATTTTTTGGGGATTTGAGGTCATCAAAAACCGCCCCCTAGGTGGCCGAAAGACAAGAAGTCAGTTCGGGCACTTTAGGGAAAATCGCTGGTTCGAGTCTCTCAGGGGTAATTTTTTGTCACAATTACCTGTTGCCGCAGAAAACATGGGAAATTCCAGAAACTTATTGAAAATCATTTTTAAAATTCTCATCACAAATACCATAAATTAAAGTAAATTAACTGGAAGTGTCTGTATATAATTTTCGTATTTTGAACTTTTAAACACGTTTTCAACTCTCTCGTTCGATTTGTGAAGGGTATGTCACATCAAATAAATTTGCTGTCTTTCTGCAGACCTATATGAACAATTAATGGTATATCATGGTATATCCCCAATATGAAATTAATGGTATATCAACATTATTTTAAAATTAAATTTAACCAGTATCCATGGGACCATAAAGACTGTCTCGTGATGAGTGCTAATTTGGCGAAAAAAATGTTGCGAGCCAAAATCACCTGCTGTCGATGACCTGTGAAGCTTTTTTTTGGAAGGAAACACGATGCACCTGGCCATTCCCAGGCCCCCATTGAGCGTACAGTGATCATTTACTTTATTTAGAAAACAAAACGTAAACAGAAACTTGCTTAATTTTAACAATTCGCATTATTCATACCTGTCCATTATAATTCTGAAATTCAATGTTAGGCGTTCATATCGGAGTGGTAGCTCAGTGCATCAACTGTGTCCTGCAACCAGGGACCGGAAGGTCCGGGAGTTCAAGTCCGAGCCCCACGGGGCAGGTTTTCAACACTAGCTTTTAGCTAGACCCGATTAAATCGCTGTCTGGAGGTGAATTCTTGCGTCCAGCTGCTCTGATCGTGGGTTTCCGTGGTTTCTCCGATCAACGGCTCGAATGCGCAGCAGTACCTAACAAACGCCACGGATCCCCGCGATCTTTCTTCCTCTTCCTTGTTCCCATCCTCTCCCCTTACACACACACACACACACACACACAACATCACTACCCCCATTTTCCACGAGACCGGTCGGCAGCTTAGAGCTTGTCGGCAGGCCGTGCCCCTATTGGGAGAGTCCTGATTTGGGAAAACCCCGCTAGCCGACGGAGTCGCGTCGGATTTGCCATCCAGCGGGAAGATCATGCCATCTCCGAGAAACATGCACTATACTTACGGACCAAATTACAAGCTGTTGCAGATCGGAATCACTAACCAACCCAACCAACCAGTTCATATCCCGTATGGAGGTAATATACAAGGCCATTAGTGTTAGAATTTTTTAATGGAAGTACAACATTATGCTCTAAGATTTATTATAAGTCAATTCCCGATAATGTAAGAATATATTTGAACAAGCTAAGCATGAAAGAAAATTTAAATGTGAAGGAATTTTCTCAATTGAAAATACTTTAAAACAGTTCACTGCGTCGGGGAACACATTCAATTAGTATATACTCAGCAATTCTTGTTTATCAAATAGAATTTGATTTAGTGGGTTCTTTTAAAATGAATATAAACAACTCCCTGAAAATTAAATTAAAAATATAAAATAAATATTTTTACAATAATTTGTATTATGAAATTTTTAACACTATAAATGAACGCACTTTTCGCTCATGATTCTTGTGAGTTGGGAGCCGAACTCATCTTCTCTGAGAACAATCTATTCTAATGTGGGTTGTCTAGATTGTCTTCTTACTTGGTTGCACTCGACCTTGACACGGTCTCCCGGGAGGAGACTTCGAGGTCTTTCCATAATACAAACCGCAATACACTTGAACAATTATTTTCGAAAAGGGGCAGTATTAAATTCTGTGGGATTTTACTGTGTTTCATTACAAGCATGTGTTAAATTACAAGCATTATAAAAATTTTATGGGGGGGAGATCA
>CAXIVR010001471.1:0-63187 GCA_964035755.1 Teleogryllus oceanicus
CTAAACCCTTCCTTCTAAATCTCCCGCCATTTGCTCTGGACGCTGTTCTAGTACTCCTGTGACCTCGCCCGCGACCTTGACATGGCTGCTTGTTCGGTGTGCCCATGTGGCGCGGGCGCGAGCGGCCTCGTTCTGAGCCAGGGCGTGCCCCGAGGAGGTGGACTCACGACAGGGCACGCAATATATCTTTTAGTGAATGTGAGTGATCTGAAGGTCCGTTTATTGAAATACGTATTTTATCAGTTTGCACGTCTCTCAATGGAATTGTTAATGAATCTTATACTGCAGAATTCTTATCTGAATACTTACAGTGAGAAAGGTCAAAATTGACAAAATACACGCAAAACAGATTTAACATTTTACTATTCTACTACATAATATTAAATACTATTTCCATAAATTGTTTTGGAATGTTATAAACAAATACTTATTTTACTTTTTCACAAAAATGTTTAAAAAGTATGTTTTTTCCATTTTGCAAAGTTCGCATTTTTTACATTTCCCTACAGGCGTCTCCTGCAACTTTCTCTTTGGTAAGACATTGTGACAATTATACATAAGAAAAATTATTACGTTTTCTGAATAGGCACTTGTCTGAATAGACACGGCTGAAAATAATGCCATGATACGGAACGCTTTGGATAGGAGCTCACAATGCGTTGGTGCCATTGGATACAACGTTTATGACAGATATCGCGCAGTGCAGTGATCAAGTTTCAACATGCTCACGGGAAATTATTCAGCGAAAGGATAAAAATAAAAAGCCATGCGCTCTCACAAAAGTACAATGAAGGAATAATGAAATATCAGACGACTAATGAATCGCAATAATTCACCAACATCAAATTGCTGTGGTTTGGATCTCGCAGGTCTATTGCGGACACTCCCGGGCTAAAGCGATAGCACTGGGGGGGTGCCCTCCCCCCCTCTGGCTTGGCCGCGCGTCGCCGCCCGTCGCGTCCCGCTCAAAGCGCCGCCTGCTCCGGCTCGTTGCCGCTCCCTCGATTTCCCCGTCGAGGGCCAAACGGCATTTCCACTCAGGCCACGAACTTGCGAGATGCCGCGGATCTCGGGTCCGGACGAGCGAACAGATGGCGGTGGTGGAAGTAATTACTAAATGGTTAGGACGCAAGGCAAAGTCATTATGTCGGGCGACGGATATTTTATGTACAATGTTGAGAGAATTTATTCACCGGATAAGCATTAAAAGATGTCTTCTTCGTAAATCGCCTCGAAAAATTGTGTATATTATACTGAAGTGTAGAACTGAAGTTAGAAATAATGCAAGAAAAATATGTGCTGAGGTAGAACTGCAAATTAGGTTCTAAACTCAATGAATAGACATGTGTGTCAAAATTTACATTTAAGACGCCCTGGTAAAATAGTATTAGTGTACCGTCTATATTGAGCTAATATCAAACGGATGAAACAATAACCAAACTCGAACACCTCCTTCAAGTATTGAACATCACATAGGAGTTTTTAATGAAAATGTTTTGTCATACGTTTTGCTATGTGCGTCAATGATACCAATACTGTAAAGCACTAATTAATTATGCGTCACATTTGGGAAAATGTGGCAAAAGGCAATATGTCTGTTGGGAAATGGTAAAAGGTTCAGAATGTTCTCGCAATAATTTTCCAGTTCAATAATTACCTAAATATAAAAAATGAGCTTTGCAAAATTACGCCAAATTTCTATCACCCTGCATGGCAAAATTGAGAAATTAAAGGCGTTGAGCGCGTGAAGACACTAGTTTCAAGAGAATAGATAAAAATTTCTTTAGGCTAAACCCAAATTATTTCTGAAATTACATAGCTCTTAGAATTTCGTCTAGGAGGGATCGATATTGGCTCAGCTCTTTATAGAAAAAGGTTCACCAAAACATGTTTTTCTCAAAAAATAAAAAAACAAATCTACACGCCGGCTCCCCATTGCCAAAAGGAAATGATGGAGAACAGAACCCAAACTGCGCGATTCTGGAAAGCGTGAATAAGGAACTTCACGCGATGCAGGCGCCACTCGCTTCGCAGCTGTTCGGGGAGACGGTGGCGCCCCCCGGAAAGAGTTCAAAAGCGCACCGTGTACCCATCATCCGATTCCGCGAATCCGCCAAGCGTTTTTCCCGGGCGCAAAGCTGCCTTTGCAGAGGATACTGGATACGCGGAGGAAGGGGGGAAGGAGGAGGGGAAGGACCCCTGCGGAGACCAGAACGCCGCCTTTAAAGCGTCTTGCCTGTTTTTCTAGCCGCGAGCTGCGGGTTCTATAAGGCGCTCCCGCATCGCCTTGCTGTTAGAAGCGATGTTGTAACCCTTGTCGCTCGGAGGTTAACTGTTCTTCTCTGACGTCTCAGTTGCACGTATCTTTTCCCCACATCTTCCGGTTATCTTGACTAATCATTTAAGGCTGATCGTAGTGTTCTTGCTGGACGACGTTTATAGACGTTTGATCGATGTTCCCAGGGTCAATACTCGTCTGTTTTGCTCAATCGCCACGCACTTATCGAAACTCGTTCGGTCGTCGTCCATTCATCGACCTCGTTCATCGCACTTGTTCGCTCCCTTCATCGTCGTTCTCTCGCCTTTCAGGCCCACAGTTTGTAATTTTCAAGTAACTACCATTCGTAAACATTTACATAAGAAATAAATACTACTCTACAACAAAACTGTACACATCAGTGATTAACAGGGAGAGATGATATTACTTTATTTTACATTTTAATATCCTTTTTAATTATATCATTTCATTATTTATGAAATTAATAGAAAGGAAAAAACAAATTTATTTTTACAACTTTCGTAATATTTTTTGACGTAATTTTATTCTCAATTGTAAACATTAATTTATAATGTACGTATTATAACATTAAACAACTTTCTTTTTTCGAATTGGCGCTGTACTAAAAAAAATTTTGTTAGTTAAGTAAGTTCAATGATGAACTCCAAAATTAGGAGATAGTTGCGTGTGAGACGTGGGGTGAAAGCGTCAGAACTACGGAAAACTTTCGGGTTTCAGAAAAAACTGTATTGTAAAAGAGATTTAACTCGGGTATAATCAAATCTTTAAAAGCATAAAACCGTGCAATCAATTTACTGCACAAAGAAATGTTCTATAGTATCCAAAATGCACTTTGTGTTTCATTGTAGGAAAATTAAAGTTTGGTTTCTTTTACAATTTTTCCCCATGCAATGGTTCAAATGCAAAAACAAAATACCTTTTGAGTACTTAGGGCTTCTGACAAGTGATACAGTATATGCTTTATTGTCATATTATTGCTTACATACTTTGCCGTGTTTTCTGTGTATAAAAAAAATAAAATGGGAAAAATATACAATAAAATAAACACTTTTCATGCAATTATTGAAGATTTTGACATCAGAACACTTTTCTTTTTAAATCACAAAATAAAAATTTATGAGAATCGAATCACAAAGATGACGTGTATGGAACTCAACGTCAGTTCTCAAGAAAAAAAATTATTATTAGTTTTGCTGAATCTGTACGCAATGCCATTGCTAAAACATAGTTATTAAGATGAGCAATGAATCCAGTGATGTCAAATTGCTCACTATCATCGCGCACAATGTTCTCATCGCATAACAGGTATACATATCCACTGACAACGCCTACACTTCTTGGCAACATTTATGTAGATACTTCATGTCGCTTTGACGCGCGCCTCTACCTTTGCCAAAACTCACAACATTCACATAGATTGCATTGTCTATCTTCGCCGCTCTCCACGAAATAATCTCCCGAACCTCCTTACGCCTACATAAACAGAAACATCACTATATGGCTTTCGACTTCGCAGCTCAAGCCGTCCTCGTCATTTTCTCCTTTTCGCCCACTCACGTCGACTCCGCTGCTCTCAACGCCCTCGCTAAAGGCACCTCGCCATCCTGCCCCGCATCTTGACGTTTTCATTGATATCACCTTCCTGAACTCCCACGACGCCAAAACCATCTTTCAATTTTCGCGTCTCACACATCCCACACCGCCCTCGTCATTCGTCAACCGAATTATGAATTAGTGAGTTTCATAATTCGTTTTGATTTATTCTTACGTATTATGTTCAAATTTCAATTAAATACAAATTTATATTTTCATTTATAAGCAAGAACTTTCGAGTAATGCACAATAGACTTACTGATTCTTAACAATTATTTCTTCCATGAAATTCATGAAAAGATATTTCTCATTGTGGAACTCAGAATTTCACATTAATTTTACTAACACTGTAAACTCTGAAAGGACTTCGTTCTAAAATAAATTCATGAAGAGATTCGTATACAATTTTTGCATTTTATTTTTCTCTTCATTTTGAATTTCATTTTAATTGTTATACTCGAGAATATATAAACTATTCTTCAGAATTAGAAATGCAATCTGAATTCTTTTGTTTTCAAAGATACCACGGACCTACATACATATTTTCTTTTAATTTGCTATGTCTTCTAGGTCTCTTTAACTTCTAGGTCATTAGCAATCACAAAGAACAGCAACGATATATGACAAAATAAAATCAACATAATACAAATAAAAATTTACTTCTACAAATTTCTAAATACTCTTGAAACGTTCATCTATTGATTATTTTTCGTGACATTTCTACTTTGGTATTTGTTTATTATAAAAACTTTTATTAAGCATGCTTTTCTTTTATTTATATTCATTGTCATTGATATCAGATTTGTGTATTCAGTCTCAAATGTGATGATAAATAAATCCATAAGATAAATAAAATCCATTCCTCTTTTATTTTGTCATGGATACTCTTATTAACTTCCATTTACCAGTGGCAAAGCAAGAGTCATGCATTTCGGTATTCTGAAAATATTATCTTTTGTTTGTAAATTAGCTCCATTCATGGGTTTGGGTTTTTTAGTTCAGCGAAAATTTCAATAATTTGTTCTTCAATGCAATCGTTTCTGAAGTTAATTTAGCAGACAATTGTCGATAGCCATTTACTGAAATTACCGATTCTGATATTTCCTATGGAATGTCTTTCTCTTTAATATAATCTATATTTCTTTTCACATAATTCTGTAGATACAGGAGAGATAGACTGAGTTGTATCAACCGAACCGTCTCTGGACAATTTTTCTAGACCAATATGTCCAACAAAACCTTTCAGCATGTATCCGCAGGCATGTATTTTGCATTATCAGCGTATTCATTTGAAGTTCATTTCGAAGCTCTCTGTCAAAGAATGGATATTGTTGTAATGGGAAAGAAACTTTTCTGAACGGAAGATCGCTTTAGGTGGAAAACTTTTTCGTAAAAACTTAAATAAAATAAAAGTTTTCAAAATCTTGAATCCTACATTTCATCTAATTCACTACTGTATCAATCATTTTAAATGAAATAATTTGTGTTTTTCAAATAATTTTGACCCTGAAAGTTCCTGAATTGTAATGTCTCCTTTAATGCAGATTTCAGTAGTCTCTTCAAATCTAACACGGCATTTTACTACGTGTCATCTATTTCTATCTCTAGGACATTCTCGTAACTTGCCTCATGATTCCGCATTGTTGAGCGAAAACTGCATTTCGATATCGTGAACCTGTTTAGGAGTGACCCATAGTCAGTAGGACATGGTCTATAACACTAAATCTTGAGTTTCATTAATTTTTCGTAAAGGAAACACGAACAAAAATCACCAAACAACCCACTGTACTTTCCCACAGCGTCAGGTGATGAGGTGAATTTGCATGGCCGGCGCGTGGAGGGCATCGCGGTACAAGTCTGAACATCCTGGAGCGTCGGCTCTCTGCCCAGTGAGTGCGAGGAGAAGGAGATAGGCGCGCCCTCTCGTGCGCATGCGCGGAAGAGCCAGCCGGTGTCTATCACGGGTAGGCTCCGGGCTTAGCTGCGGCCCTGCTAATTCCTCGCGCGTAAGCGAGTCGAAACATTTAATTTCCTTTCAATCGATTCAGAAAAATATTGAAAAATGGCACACATTACGACAAATTTTGTGAAAAATAATTTTGCTATTCTAAGGCTTCCAGATTCCTTCAACTTCTACTGCCATTTACACGTTTTCTTATACGAATAAATAAGTGTCCTACTTACAGCATGAGGCAATAAAACTGATCCCGTCTTCCCGGAGCAATTACATGAACTGAATGGGTAGTGAGAGATATCACTTAAGCGAGTGACTGCGATTCATTCCCGCATTTTCGATTATAATGCGGTAGTATGAGTTCTGGCCTCGTTTTGGGAGATATCCCATGTAATCCCTTTCGAACATATCTTCTTCAAAACGCTCAACAATATATCAGAGGTGAAGGTCGCCCAGTGTTGGAAAGTCATCGGAGGCAGTACTTGTCACGCACATGGGAAGTATGTGTTTCTTTCAGTGGGTTTTCGTTTACATTTTCGGCAACAGAGCTATATTTTCACTTAAAAATTACTCTAGTTGCAACATAGGCCTTTCATTTTGAGTTCAAAATTCAGATGAATTTCGTTATCTTTGAAATAATCTTAAATTTAACCTGAGGTCCTTAAGAGAAGCACAAATATGTTTCCTTCTAAAAGAATTGGACTATTTTGAAAAAAATGCGACGTAATTCTGAAAAACTTGAGGCTGTAAATACATGAATGTACTAAAATGACCCAAGTGTCATAAGAATTTTGTAGACTTAATCTAGCGGAAATGCGAGGCAAACCCAAAACTTTTCCTACTCTTAGTGTAAATACTGAAACATTATTCAGATGAATGACAGGGTTTTAAAATTCAACATTGAACGAAATTATACAGACAATATACAAGCCTCAAGAATCAATATAGTTCAAAAATAGCTAAGATATTAAAATTAGAATAGAAAATATACTCCGAAAATTAGATACTGTGTGTGGAATTGGCTATAGAAAAGTTGGAAAAGTTCCACATATTCACTGTGAAAATAGAGCCCTCCCCCAAAAAATTGTTCATGCTGTTAAATTTTAAGTATCCAAGACACGTTAAATGAGGAAGGTTTATATATTCAGGTACAATACAATCATTGTGTTCACTGTGAACACAGAGCTCAACATATATTTGAAAATGAAATGGAAATGTTTTATATTGATATCGCACAATTACGGAGGGAGGAACTATGGCCTAAAATCTCTGCTGTCCACCTTACCCTTTCACTCCATGTTTTAATTTGTTTGCGCATTCCGCTCGCTGTCGCGTCCATGTGGCTCTGTCATTGTGGAGCATTCTTGTAGCAAGTATATATAACTTTGGGCTAATCCATTGTTATGCTAAACTATGCTACTAGAGTGCTCCAAAACGTCAACAGGTACGAGCATTTGTTTGGCTATAGAAAGTTTCAAAACCGTGAGACCTTAGCTGCATATGCCCGTCAGCTTCGGTATGGACCAACCACCGTTCGCTTTACACCGGGCCTCTCTCTCCCAGTTAACCACTGGCATATATCATCTAAGCGCGATTTTAGAATGATTCGAACCGATGCTTACTATAGTAGTTTTCTATAAAGTAGAATAGGGGGGAAAAGTAAAAAAAAAGATCAGGTGTTTAAAGAAGCTCCCAGAGGAAAGAGGAAAGGAATATTTATTTTAAATCTCAGGCATTGTCAATCAGTCAGACGGTGACACTTTACTGATTTTTAAGACTGCGTTTTTCTACTTCTATCCACTTCACAAAAAACCCTTTCAAAATTCATTGCAAAAATCTCTTCCTCTACGTTTTCGCGTGTTTTTCTTTATCGGAACCGAGCTGCCTATTTTGCTGAGAAGGAAGTATTTCAGCCCATGTCAGCAAATATTGGTTTCACCGCATAAAAGTTATGGGCCACTATATAATGTAACGAAAGTTCGAGAGCTCGTTGATATTTTTACACCCTCGACGGAGAGTCTGGAGGTTCTCTGCAACGGAAAAAGAGATGAGGCGAAAGGTGAGCGGAAGATATAAGAAGCCGATATATTTGGAAAATCAGTCTCAGAAGAAAAAGGAAAAGTGAATGTTCTTGAGAACTTTCTGAAAGATTGAAGTTTATTTCCGAGATTCTTCTCAAGTTTCCAGCGTAGAGCTCTGAAACGTAGTACTATTCCCCGTATACAGTGAAACAAATCAGCAAGCAAGCTCGTTTTTATTCCGTTTATATATTTGATCTCTTGTATTCTTAATTCAGTTGCTTGTACAAGAAGCAAATAAGTAAAATACGGCATGCGACGTAAGATCATTGTTTAAACTTTAAAGAAAACCTTAATATTTTTGTTTACTTTTCTTCTGATTTTCAAATTATTCCTCATTCAACTGCGCAAAGAACTCAATAACATTATTTTGAACAAAGGATGGAGAGTCGTTCAAAGATCGAAAGTGACACTCGCTTCTCTGCCAATATTCTGGTGAAGTACACCTTTCCTCAACTATCCAAACCAATTATATATTGAATCCCTTCCTTAGTAAATGGATCTTCAATTCAAGCAGTCATCTTAAATGAGTTTCAATATCAAAACAATAAAATTCGCTGAGAGAACAAATTTTCATTATCTTTACACAGATTAGATACCATCCCTTCATATATTACTAATTCAGAGTACTCGAATCCTTAAAAGAAGAAGGAATTTTCTAGAAAATATCTTTATTGCTCTCTTGAAGTTCTTCTTTTAGAGCCGTCTCTCTTATTATTATCGTACTATACGATTCTTCGGTGTGTAGGTTCGTTCATTTTCCAAAACGGTGTCATTTCAGTTTTAGAATTTGTCATTTGAGAAAATTTCGTATCAACCGTCTGACACCTTTCCACATGTGATATCTTCACCAAATACTGTTCTAACTTCGTTCAGATTCAGTTTAACTTATATTTCAGAGTTAAAGTGTAACTCAAATTGTTTTATCTCTTTACTAAGCTTGGGTGTTTGTTTCTCTCAAGCATTGTCCGAAATTTCTAATTAACAGAATTTAAAAAGTAAACAGATATTTGTTATCATTTTTCAGATTTGTATCTCGTAATGATATAAGTGTAAATGAAAAAACTGCAGTCAATAATTCTGGTGAAACTATGTAATGATTGCCAATGTTACATAATATGGGGATTTCAAAATTAAATATAATCTAATTATTACTATTAACTGTTCCATAAAACATTTAATTTTATTAAAGAACATTTTGGATTTTAAAAATCTTTCATCATTTTTAATTGGGAAATCCGCAGAGTCGAACAAAAGCAGTATTGGTTTTAAGAGCTACATCTAACTGCAGCAAGTACGATGCATGGAAAGGACAACACAGTGTCTTTCAAAATTGTCTTCGTGCCTTTCTAAAATGTTGCAGCTGGCTTAGTAGAGCTCATGCAAGTTAGTATACAGAACTGATAACATTATTTGTTGTTATTAGGGATATTAATATCATCTGATCGAAAGGTATCTGTAATAAAATACTACCACTACTACTAATATAACAATTAATAATGAAATTAACAAATAGTCAGTGCCCTTATCTTGATTGTGTACCTATTTCAAACAAAGTCATGATAAAGTGACACCGAATTACACTTAAATCAGTGCAGATATTATGGATTCTAAAAACTGATCAACGAGGTAGCAGAAACCGGACAATGGCAGGAAACCCCAACACGACGATACTGCGGTTTTTAAAAATCCTCACCGATATCGAATAATAATAATATTAATAATAATAACAACAAGTAATAATAATAATAATAAAATAATAATAATAATAATAATAACCACATTGCGTTAATGAAAACAGCCCCATTTTACGCACGATGTTGAGAGACACAGATGGTCGGTAGATACTTTCCCTCAGGCAGCTGGTTGCAACCTGGAGTAGATATTATAATCAACCGACTCATAACATCTTAAGATTGATTGTTAGTAATTCTGGACACGTCAACTACTGGGGTCATTAGTCCGTAAATGCAGTGCATGCTTTTTCATCGGGTGGTGGCGGTGATTTTCCCGCCGATGGATGGCAAAATCCGGCGCCGACCTACCATCGACTAACGAGGTTTTCCCCAACCGGGTTTCTCCCATCAGGCTACTGCCCCAGTGGGCCCATCTTCAGTCGTGAATTAGATTATTAATAATAATAATAATAATAACAATAAAAATATATATATATATATATATATATATATATTATTATACATGAAATAATTTGATCTCATTAATCATTTTCTGAAACACCCTGAAGAACTACCGACGGCCCTGTGCGAGGATCCTTTCATTACCCGAAATCCAAAAATGCCACAGATCCAGAAAATTCCGACCCATCCACATGCCTCAACGGGCTATATAAAATCATCACTAGTTGTTTAAAAACAGTGACAGAACAACATTGTGAACAAAACAATATTCTTTCAGAGTACGAAAGGCTGTTGCAAGGGCTCTTTGGGGTTGCAAAGAACGGCTCGTAATCGACAGTGTCATCATGCTCAGGCACCCAACAAAAACGAGATCTATATTGTTTCATCGATACAGGAAGGCATTAGACATGGTCGCGTGACTGCTGATCTATGTTCTAAAGCTATATCGTTTAACTATGAATCGTAAGATTTCTAGAACGAATCAATCACTGGAAAACAACAATACATATGTCCTCAAGTAGTGAAAGAATTGTCACTAAGACACTAAAAATCTGCAGATATATAGACGATATCAAACTGTACTCAGGAACATTACAGGGACTGAAAAGCTCTTTCATGTCACGAAAGATTCTCAACCACATAGGAATGCAATTTGGTATCAAAAAATGCAAAATCCAAACTATAAGGAAGGGTAAACTCATCAAGTAGAACATGAAACGCTGACAGGGGAGACATAACAGCCCTGGAAGAAAATGAACTTTATAAATACCTGGGAATTCAACAAAACAAGCTGATAACCCACAGTGAAATTAAAGAAAAGCTGCAGGTGGAATTCGAGAAGAGAATGAAAGGTTTATTCAAAACCTTCCTCAATTCACGAAACCTAACTGCAGCGGTTAACAAGTATGTAATGATAGGGCAGAGGCGTTGATGCGGACGATTTTCTGTGGTGCTGTTTGTTTTCAGGTCGATGGAGGCAAACACGGGAAGGAGAATGCCTGACGCCCGCGCCAAATAAATAAATAGTTTAAAAACCGGATAGAGTAGCAAGTACTCGGCTTCTGACGGCGGGGTTTTCCCCTTCAGGGTTTTTTCCTCCAGCGACCTTATGGTCTCGTTTCCGCGGCTTTGATGCGATGGAGAGCATTTTGGGTAAAACAGAAGGCGAAAGGTTAGAACGTGGTAGAATGTAGGTATTGTAATGACCTAAAGGCCTTCGGCCCAGCCATGCATCAAGTTTTCTAATTTGGCTGTAATTACCTATTCAATAAAAAATAAAATAAAGTATGTAATACCAGTAATAACTTTCTCCCGGCATCATTAAATGGTCCCGGACGGATATTGAATCCTTGGAAAGCTTTAGAGTCCAAATGAGCCGTTCCCAATACCACCATCCAAAACTCAATTCAAAGGGGAACTTCCAAGGAAGATGGGGAGTCGTGGGATCCGGAAAATAAGTAATCTCCATTTCAAACAGATTACCAGTATGAGAGAATACTTCAGGAAGAAATCGTTATCTTTCATCTACACAAATGGTACTTGAAGCGGACTACAATTATACACCTCTGAGTCCCAATCAAGCTAATATAGAACTTCAACAGCCCTCTTTCCAACAAGAGATAGATCTCTGGGAAACATAAAGCAATCATGGGGGATACCAGCTGAAATAGCCAATCCAAATGTAGACGTAGAAATCGTACAAATGGCTCAGCATTGGGTATCTCTACCAGAGACTGAGGGGGTTTATGGTTGCCATTCAAGATCAAGTCATTGCAACCAGAAACTATCTCAAATATGTCATCAAAGATCCAGAGATGACCTCTGATAACTGCCGGGCCCCTTGGCCAACGCGCGAGACAATTCAACATATTACAGCAGGATGCAGTGTAGTACCCCGCCCCAACGGAGATAAGAACAGGCATGATATGGTGGGTCGAATTATCCACGCCCAACTCGTCAAGATTTTGGGTTTAGCACCATGCCATGATACACCAAACTACAAGTATATCCCAAAGAATGTACTAGAAAACAATAACTATAAATTGTACTGGGATCGTAGTATTTTGACGGACCGTCGCACATCATAACAGACCGGGTATAATACTGGGAATAAAATGAGAAAAAGTATGGTTTGTAGACATGGCAGTTGTGACACAAGCAATCTCTGCTACAGCATATCATACGAAGATCCAGAAGTACAAAGAATTGGACATGTCGTGAAGGAGCAATGGAACATCTCGAAATCAAACCGTCCTGGTTCTTTCCCGCAACGGGCGTCATCCGAAGTCTTTAATGAATTCACTAGAAACGCTGAAAATAAATAAAATGCCATAATAAAAATCCAGAAATGTGTCATACTTTGTACGTGCACATTGGTTCGAAAAAATTTTTGGAAGTAATGAGGTGTTTAGTTGCTATTTTAATCACATTAGTATTTATGAACATTATAAATGTTAAATTTTTATTAGTCTATTACTGTTGATTTTTATTGTCATGCTTTGATGTATTGTATCTGTATGACTACAATCTATGTACCAGTGAACTGTGAATGAATAAATAATAATAATAATAAAAATAATAATAATAATAATAGAGTTTGAATTGTTTAGAGAAAGGTGCGAACGTGTTTTGGAATGCATAGAGGTTACGAAAGGGCCAGCAGAGTAGAAGTGAGTCCCTGTTGCATGGACGATTCGAATGCGCGTCACGAGCGCCCGTTTCTATCCAGAAGCGTTAAGAGTCGAAAACTCGCGCCCGCGGCCGCTCGCCTGCCGCCCTTCATCCCTGCTACCCGCCCTCCCCAACAGTCGCCCGCCCGTCCTCTCTCGCCCATCCTCCCGTTCGCTCGACCCAGCTCTTACCAACGTGCCTCAGACCGCCCCACGCGTCTCCTATCCGGTTGCCCTACTTGACGCCTTTCCTCTGCCCTCCCATCAACGCCTCCTTGTGATCACGTACCCTGTCTCCAACACTCTCGTCCACTCAACCCCTCGTTAACCGAACCCCTCGTCCACCAACCTCTCATCCACCTCAATACTTGCCAATTCACTCACTCTCGTCCATCCAGTACTCGTCCACCCACCTTCCCATTCACCACCCCCCATCCTCTCGTCCACACACTCATTCCCTCACTCACCTACTCATTCATTCGGCCACTCGCGCATCTTCTCGCTTACACACCAGCTCCGTCCCTCTCCTACCGTTCTCACTCTCTCATTCCACTCGTTCACTCCCCACCCACCATCACCCTTCCTCCTCATTTGTCTCACCCTCCCCACCACAACCGCACATCTCCACGCCTACTCGTCGCACAGCCAATCTGCCCATCCGCCCCTTTTCGTTCTCACATCCATTCCCTCACACCCACTCATCTTCCTCACCCGCTCGCCCAGCCGCATGCACCCATGTCCCTCGTCCACTCGTCCGCCCGGTGGCCGGTTTCCTTATCTTCGCCGCGGTAAACTCGATTTCGGACGGCCTAAATCCCCCGGGAATGACCCTCGTCCTCGATTTCCGCCCAGATCCGATTGCGCCCAACGACTTCCCTTGCGCCCCCACCCTTCTCCGCCACCGCCCCGCCGTTCTCCGTTGGACCACGCCGCGGAGGAGCGCGGAATTTGTCGACGCCCGCAGCCTCGGTCTGATGGATCGCCCCGGCGTCCACTCGGCCTTTTTCCGCAACTCGACCCCGTTGGCGTTGTAGGTGGCAAGAACGGGGCTCGTTTGAGAGAAATTTCTATTGGTTGTTCGTATACAATCTACGTTGAATATTGGACGTCGTATGTAATCTAGATTATTTGATTGATTGATTGGTTAGTGATTCCGGAACGTCAACTACTGAGGTAATTAGTCCTGTGTAGTATGTCTTTCATCGGAGCTGGCTAAACAATTGCTACGAATATTTTCAGAACAAAATTGAACATAAAAGCTCCGGCGGCATCAGCGGCGGCGGCGCGAGTCAGCAGCGGCGGCAGCGATGGCGGCGGCGGCAGCGCACTACCAGGAGCGGTAGTGGTAGAAGTAGTAGTAGTAGTAAGTGGTAGTGGTGGTGGTAGTAGTAGTGGTGGTAGTCGTAGTGGATGGGTTGTAGTGGTAGTGAGTGGTAATAGTGGTAGGTGGTGAGGTAGTGGTAGTAGTGAGTGTAGGCGGTAGTAGTAGTGGTGGTGATGTGGTGGCAGTAGTAGTAGTTGTAGTAGTAGTAGTGTGGTTGGTGGTGGTGGTAGCAGTGGTAGTGAGTGGTGAAAGATCTACTGCCATGGGATGTAGTGAGTAGCGGTAGTGGTAGGTGGTGAGTAGTGGCAGTGGTAGTAGAGTGAGTAGTAGTGGTAGTAGTAGTGGTAGTGAAGACTAGTAGCCATGGAGATAGTAGTGGTATCAGTGGTAGTGGTGGTGTGAGTAGTAGTAGCCAGTGGTAGTAATGGAGTAGTGAGTAGTAGTGGAGTGTGGTAAAGATCTACTTGTTATGGGAGTAGTGAGTAGTAGTGCGCAGTAGTGTGGTGTAGTAGTAGTAGTAGTAGTAGTAGTAGTAAAAGAACTAGCAGGCATAGGAGAAGTAGTAGTAGTAGCAGTAGTAGTAGTGGTAGTAGTAGTAGTAGTAGTAGTAGTAGTAGTAATAGTAGTAGTAGTAGTAGTAGTAATAGTAGTAGTAGTGTAGCAGCAGCAGTAGTACGAGTGAGAATTATATCTGTACAATGAAAAATGTAGGAACATTTATAACGACACAATGAAGAGAGAATTCTCAGGAAGATTACAGAAGAGGAGTTGCCTGCAGTCTACCACGACCTCCAGGAATAAAATATCTTTAATATGTGTTTGGCAGTGCCTGTAGCCGAGTTCAGTTTCGGCTAGTGGACTGGACTGACCAAGAAATGCAATAGTTCGGATAGAAAGTACGTAGTCAGTTAACAAGATGATACATTAAAGAGCAGGTCATTAAATCTGACCGAAGAATGGGAATCAGAGGCAATGTAAGTACAAGAAGCATTGCAAATTCAAGACACGCAGAATAACATGAACTTCTCATGCTACTTAACATGAAATGTGACGCACAAAAAATGTTAAAGAAATCGTGGAGAGACAAACCACTCCACGAAATATATAAAAAGAATGAAGAAGACACATATCAATAAAGATCAATAATTTTTGAAGCTTAAGATGGAAAGAATGAATCCAGAATCGGAAGCAGTTGTAATAGCTGTCCACAATCAGGCGTTGAGAACACATTTTGATAAAGCGGTTCTCAAACTTTTTCAAGATGATAAATGTTACATTTGCCAGGAATAAGCAGAAACCATACATTCTCAGCTTTTCCAATTTTAGCAAAGACCTAAGACTTGAAAAGACGCGATAGGGTGATGAGTTCCTCTACTGACAAATATGTAACGCCAACGAAGTTATAAACACATGCTCCAAGTGGGACGAACACTTACCAGTGACGTCTGTTGAACTGTGTAGAATATTATACGACCAACAAATTCAAACTCATCGCTAGATAGCGGCATACAAACTGGATAATGTTATCAGGGATTGGGAGAATATAACATGTCTACTTGAAGATGTTGCTGTCCGTGCAGAGAAACCCTTACATACAAGAATTTGGATGTCAAGATCAGCCGACTGTGGGTCCAAAAGCGCAGGACGTCCCGACAATTATCGTAGCTCTGGAATTTGTTCCCCAAAAGTGGTGTAAGAACTTCGCTAAGCTAGCTGCAAGCCGGAGTACATTTTATATTCAACCGACTCATAACACCTGTATTCGTGAATCAGTTTAAAAACAATAATAATTATTATTATAATAACAACAATATTATTATTACAGTTACTGGTATGTTTCACAGACCAGACAGCCCTCACACCCGGCATGGCTTGGTTCTAGGACGCAAGACGAAAAGGCAAGCCTACCTGATCGACCTAGCCGTACCAAACACGAAAAACTTCAAGAGACGTATGTCGAAAAGAACAAAATATGCTCCACTGGTTGAAAGTATCAAGAGACAGTGGCATATGGACATGTGAGAATCATTCCCATTTTCATTTCCAGCACTAAGTAATCCGAAGACACTGTTTAAAAGATCTGGATAATAAAGTGAATATTTATAAGACTATGCAGAACGTTGTGGTCATCTCAACAACTGGAATAGCTTGAAAGTTTAAAGGGTACGATGGATGTGAATTCCTAAGAAAAACACATTGATAAATATGCTTTAGTCCTGTATAACCTGTGTATTTATCCTTATGGAAAAAGAAAATAAAGAAAATTAGGAAGAAATAAATAAAAGAAATAAAATAATAATAATAATAATAATAATAATAATAATAACAATTATTATTATTATAACAATAATCTTGATTTATTGAGCGTTACTGCTTAATTTTGTGATAATTAAACTCCCATTCTGCGAATAATAGAACAGACATGCAGTGAATAACAAAATAATACAAAGAAAGTATTAAAATATTATAAACCCCACATATAATCCAACCGAAAACGTGTCTCGTAATTGAACAAACGATGTTGCAAAATAACTGAACGTCAGAAATTCTAAAAGCCATGTACTTAAAAATGTTTTGCCTTGAATTTACAAATCTGCCAGTACGAAAAGAGCTCATAAATATTTAATCCTGTAGCATGTATGTCTTATTCATGCATCCGCACCCATCACCGTTATGGATTGCTCGAGTTTTCGAGGCGGTGGCTCCACCGGATGCGGTGATTTTGCTTTTATCGCCCCACCTCGCTCTCGCTCCTTGCCTCAACAACACATCGGAGAGGAGACCTCCGAACCAGAATAATGGGTTTATTATTATTGCGGGTGCCATAGCGGCTGTGACGTTAGCGGCGCCTCCGCCGTTAGTCGCAAGAGGTTTGGCTCACCGCCAGCACATCGGCAGCTCTCGAGTCGAAGTACCCATCTGAGCGGATGAAAAATTACTCCTTCGTTGCTTTACGTTTACAAGCGAATTTCATTTAGCATGACGTGGTTTGATGCCCGCGTTTGATGCGTTTTGTTGTGAGTGTGTGTAATGAAAATGTTGTATCTGGCAGAAGCACACGTACGCAGGTAGCACATGCAGCAAGTCAGAATTAATTTATGCAACGTATCTCATATTAAGATCAAGAAATGTCTTGTAGAAATGACTCAACTATGTTTTTCTATATATTGATTCAAAACTAATACAATATTAGTTTACAATATTAGTAATGATGTGATATTCATATGCAATTTCAATAAAATTAACTTGTTAATTCTAAAGAAAAGAAATTATTTTGAATCAATGTCTACGAGAATTACGTCTGTAAATTAAATGTACTTTTTCTTAAGTGTGTTATGGATGCATTTTGTGTCTGGCAAAAACGTATTATTTTTAATTTTGTAGGTGCTTGTTTTTCAAAGAAACTTACTACAACCATTTGATGCAATATAATCCTCACACAGATGAAATAATGCGTTTGATTACTTGGCCGAGATGTACAGTATCTGTAGGTGCAGAACAGGAAGAATGATCTTTTGTGCATGAACATCGCAGATCTCTTATGAAGTATCTGTATCGGTTGTATAAAGCAAAGGATATATGGGGATATATAATGGGTGTGTGGATTGAAAAGGAGATTGGACGGTTAGGAGAATGGAGAGGGGAAAAAAAACATGAATAGGTTGAAACAGATGGTTAAACTAATCAAAAATGGATATGGGGGGATTGGGTGGGTGGGGACAGATAGCTTGAAGGATATAGGAACGGGCGGGTGGGGAGGGGTGGGCACCGGTGGGGGCGGTGGGGGAGGGCGTGGAGCGGTCGGGGAGCTGTGGGAGCGGTGGGGGAGCAGTCGTGGAGCTGGTGGGGAGCGGTGGGGAGAAGGTGGGGAGCGGTCGGAGCGGTCGTGGAGCTGGTGGGGAGCGGTCGGGGAGTGGTCGGGGAGCGGGTCGAGGGCGGGGTTGATGGGACGTGAGACGGTAAGGATCGAGTCGTGAACGGGTTGCAAGCGAATCGAGCGGATCGGAAGCGTTTCGGGAGCGTGTCGTAAGTGGTAATTTTTAGTGTTTCCCGGGGCACATCAAGTTTCTGAGGTCATTAGTCTCGAAAGTGTAATGAATTTTTTTCATCGGAGATGACGAGATCTTTTTCCGCTGGATGGCGGAAACTCCAATCAAAAGCAGCCGGCCCAGAATTCCCCTAGACAGCGATTAAATTTCGCCCCTAGCTGACAAGGTAGTGCCCAAAATCTGCTCCATCGGGCTCAAACCTAGGACCCCCCGATCAGAGGTACTGTAGTGACATCAGTTGATGCCTCTGGCGAGCGGAATAAACGGTGACGAGCAGCGTGGGAGTGCAGTGGCAGTGGGCGGCTGCGCGCAGGTGGCCTGGGGGCCTGGGGGTGCGAGCGGGGGGACTGAAGCGCGGGGCCCCGGGATCGTGGTGGGTGGCGAGCAGGGGAAACGCTGGCGGGGATCGAACGGTCGGAATTGGGTCCAGGGGGGTCGGGAGCGGGTCGGGAACGGGTCTGGAACGGATCGGAAATTGGTCAGAACGGGTCGGGGGCTGCCCAAAAGTGGCTCGGGAGCTGAGACGACGAGTCGTTAAGGTCAGGATCAAATCGGATCATGGGGCGGGATCGGATCGTGCAGGTCGAAGGGGAATCGTGAACGTGTCGCGAGCGGGATAAAAGTGAGCAGGCGACGCGGAGTGCAGGGGCAGCGGGGCCAAGGCCGGGGGGTGCGAGCGGGAAGGGCGGGCTGAAGCGCCGACCAGTGGGCGGGGCAGGGTGGCGAGCAGGGCAGCGCTGGCGGCGGTGCAGTTAATGCGCTTAGGGATGTTGCGGGCGCGGCGCCGTCCTGCCAGTCGCTTTACGAGATTTCCTCGCGAGCTTTTTCCCACCGTCTCGTCGAGCTGCGACGTGTCGGTGCTTCGGCGCGGTTTTGCAGAAATGACGTTGGCGACGCTCCAAAGCCATTTCCTGGACAAAATTATACTATACTGATTTTTTCAGATATCAGGGGTTTCTAAAATCTATTCAACAAATATCTTAATATTAGTCTCTTTATATACTATAAGCGTACACTACCAAAATTTTACATTTATTCATTAAATGAAGATTTGCTCTAATTTTATGAGAGATTTTTTAATAACTTTGTATCTCACGACATTTAGCCGACCTGCATGACCAAGTGGCTATAGCGTGCTGATTCAGTCTTGGTCTGAGGATTCGGGTTTTATCCCCTGTGAACAGGGTTTTGTTCGCCCTTGTCTTTTGTGTATGTGTTGTCGGGAAGGCTTTGTGAGTCTGCTGATACATCCAGAAGCCAACGTGTATGTCTAGTTTAAGGTTAAATGAGTGTCTCCATGAGAGACATAGTGAGTACCTGGGGATTTTGGGTCGGTAACCCTTGAACCCGGGAAAAGACCCCGGAAGAAAAATATCTTCCTACGATAATTATTTGAATTCCTATCACCCATGAAACGCGTTTGGATGTTTCCGTGACGGGGAATGGTGAAATAAGAAATAAATATCCAAGTATAGACGCCATTGACTAGTGCACTTCTCCCCCGAGGTAACGTAACATGTCGCAAGATTAAAAGTACAGATATATTAAGGGTTCATCAGTCAAAACCTTCAAGAAAACGACATTAAAAAGCATTTTTACATGTCAATAAAAAATATTTTGTCCATTTTTGTCAGATAATGGACGCTTGTAAGATCGCTCGGGTTCGACTGAACTGGTGGACACTATATATGATTTGTGCTCTTGACACAGACTAACTTGAAAAGCACACATTTTAATAACTGTAAAAAGGCTACTTTTAAATTGAATCTTTAATACACAAAAATTCAGCTCTTAAAATAGATTCCCCCTAAATTTCTTTCGCCCTATAATTACATACGAATGCCCAATCTAGGAGCTCCCTTCAGTGTGAAACGCTCCAAACGTTCCAAAATAAAATCCTTGCACTCCCATCAATGCCTTGCTACAGTCAAACAAGCAACTCCAAAGAGATTTTGTTCAACACGACTGATCTTATATCAGTCACAAAGCAAATATTTTTCTTTCTACCATCTTGCCTGTAACTCCATTTCCCCTAGAAACCTCAACCAAAACCAGATCAAAGTTCTATACATTTCTGAAGTATTCTAAACATACAGTGTGAAATAACTTTGTTTAGTAATGTAAAGATGAACACCTAATTTAGTAAAGACACCCTTAAGTAATATTTCTGTCTTTGTTTCACAAACATTGTTAGTTATAAAGGTAGAGTAAATAGATATTGTAGTAAATCAGGTTTGTTCGCATTTCAACGACTATTTCACAATTAATTTCACTGATGAATGAAACAAAGCAAAGTAGTGAAATTTCGTTTAGTCATAGAATAATAATAGAAAATATAATTGTGCTTTCAGGTGATTCAATTATACACGCAAATTGGTTACATGAATTATTACTGTAGGATACTGAGTCATCTAAATGCAACATGGACCCTTTCCCTAAAATTTCCCGTTCGTGACTTTCTCTTTCGTTCGGCTGAAAAGAAGCAAATAATCGTTAGGTAAAACGATGCAATTTGTTTCTTTTGCAAGTACGATTTTTATAATGTTCAAACTGTAATATTTCATAATATCAAACTTAATTTTACCTCTTATGCCTATTATATAAGAGGCCTCAATATTTACTAAATTTTATATTGTGTTGCTACCCATTAAAGATAATCGTTGTGAATTACTCTTAATATAAAATTAAATTAATTAATATTTGGTAATTTAATTTTAAATTTAAAAATAAAATTACAAATATATTTTATACATTTTCATTAGTCATTTATGCTTCAGATACTTTGATGAATCTTTTTCTGCAATCAAATAAATGTGATATAGTTGATTGTAAAGTTTATATTTGAAAACTTATTCATACTCGGGAAAACTCTGTAAGAACGAAACCAGATTCTGTACCGCTACCGCCCGGTTGAATTTCGTCTTTCGGCCGGTTCGTGCCTTTCATTTCAACAAGCTACCCTAAAAATAAGTTTGTTTCTTCTTACATTACATACCAAGTGCTGTGTATTATTACGGAAGAGGGTACACAACGCTATACAATTTCCACGAGAGAGTTTGTTTCGGGAAAACCCCATACACATTTCCTTCGTGCGTACATGTGTTTTAGAGTCACGTGCTTTGAGTACACACTATCATTTACGAAGCTGTAAAAACAATGTTAACTGTGACCATGAAGTAATAGTATTTTCCGGTAGTAAAAATGACATATAATGAAATTAATTTTATTGAACGTTTCTTAGGATAGGCTATTCATTGATTATTCATATTGATTATTCTCTCTTGAATACATGATATATTATTTCCTTTGCATTGTGTTAAACATTTATACAATTCTATGCTGCGGGGATGAAATAAAAATGAACTAGAATGCAACTTAAAGCCATTATACAACTTACAAACCAATTTTCTAATCTATCATCCACTGAATGATCAACTGATGTCACTGCAGCGCCTCTGACCGGGAGATCATAGGTTCGAGTTCTGACGTGGTAGGATTTTCGACACTAGCTTTCCTGCAGGTCGATTTAGTCATCTGGAGGAGAATTTGGGCCGGCGTCTGACCCTAGTCGTGGTTTCCCCGATCATCACCTGGCGAATCCCGGAGCAGTCCCCTAACAAACAGGCCACGGACCGGCGCGCGACCGATCTTCCTCCTTTCCTGTCCTATCCTCCTTACACCCACTAAATGCACTACTATCAATTTCCGGGAGCCGGTCAGGAGTTTAAAAGCTTTCGGCTAGGCGGTGCCGGTGTCAGAGTCCGGTTAGGGGAAACCCACACCCGACGGTAGATAGGTGCCGATCTCCCATCAGCGAGGGAAAATCACCGCCATCCCCGAGAAAAATCATGCACTCCCTAATGGGACTAATGGGAAATGATGGGACAAAGGGGGAAAAAAACCCAAATCAAACCAAAATGCACCCGCTGAAAATATTCAATGCGCTGCTGGTACATAGAGCGTACAACTGTTAAAAGGGAAATCCAGCCGATGGATATATTCTAATCTACGTTCTGTTGTTCAATGTTATTAATAGAATTCGCATTGACACGTATGTTTATATATTTTTGTTCTCTTTTCATCTTTTTAAAGAATATAAATCTCTGAAACCAAACATCAACTAATCCGCAAACATTTACTACCTACAATATCAGGTACTCATGCTACCACACTTCATCATGAAACCTTTTTTTTTTTTTTTTACTGAAATGACACTAAGGTTTTGATTGTTTCACTCTAATTATCAAAATTAAAACAGTTTTCTATATTTTCCTTTTCTTCTCATATATGTTTAAGAGTTCCCAAATAAGATTAAACACACGCATTATTAAAACAGAAGAACTTCCTAGTTTGCGTCATCTTGTTATTAAGTTTTGTAATATGGTATACAAGGTATTTTAATAATATAATAAAAAACATTTTAAGCTTTTATTGAACGAATTAGTAATGATATGATGATGAGTCAGTGATGCTATGATCATGAAATTGTATAAATTATCGGCTAGATGGTCCTGTCACATCAGCAGGGAAAACCCCAAACAAATCTTTATGACATATGTTAATAATACTATTAATATCCTTCAGCTTTTACAAAAGTAAAACGAAACATAAAATTTTCAAAACCCTTTTTATTTTCATTTTCTACTACGAGAGAAAGGGTCGCTATCGCGCGCTGGAAAAGAAAATTTTTTTGACAGAAAGTCTCTTGTAGTCGGGCCTTTTAACGAAAAAGTGGATACATCTCGTTCGTCCTTGTTTCTTCGTCAGTTACATCCACTCTCATCTACAACATTCTTCGGAAAAGCATTAATTCAAGGCAAAATATTCATAGAATATCCACTCAGAACTAAGAAGATAAAAAGGGTTGGGATTTGAATATTTTTGATCTCTTTATGACATAACCGAATGACATGCAATATCTTCAATATTTGTACGGGATCATCCCACGAAAGAATAAGTATTTATTCACATTTAACCAAAATATTGCAGATATCCCCAAAGAACACATCCCCAACCTTGCATATTTTCCCAATAAAAACGTACCTCATTTACTTCAAACATTGCATGTTCATTTATTTTAAACTAAACTCATTAACTATCAACCTTATTCCTTATTGTATTGAATGAACACGGACCCCTATAAATCTAACTTCAGGTCAGTTCACTACGTGAAAGCCCGGGTTCCTCAATCACTGATGCGAAACCCTCATTACTTAAGCAACGCCATGGCGAGTGTGAACAGAGTGCATAAATCATAAGCAGAGGCGGCGATCTTGATTGATCTTTCGTCAGCACTGGCCTCGTGGCTTGTGCGTGGCGAGTGAGACAAAGAGAATCTGTGCTTTCAGCGCGGAAGCATCGATCACCCTTTAAAGCGCCGCGACGACGCGCCGCGTCGCGCCTAGGGCATCATCTGCCTGGCAGCGGCGGCGCCGCGAATTAATAAAGCACGAATTCCGGCGCAGCGGCGACCCCCGACGCCTCATTAGCAAGGGGGGCCGCACAGTGGGCCAGGCGACACAATTTCCTAAATGATTGTGAAGTGACGTGTTTTGCGTTAGAAAGTGTAAATACTTCCCCTCTCTCTCTCTCTCTCTCTATATATATATATATATATATATATATATATATATATATATTAATATAATATGAGTGACAATTAGAGGATTGCTAACACGGTATATGAATGAGTTAGTATTCATTATAGGCGTTTAACTAATAAGGCCAACAATCCGTAGCGCATATTTATTCCTAGGATTTGTAGTCTAAGTACGTGGGGTCAGGCGATGACCTATACGTCGTTTTGATTAATTAGTGATTCCGGGCACAGAACTGTTGAGGTCATTTAGTCCAGTGCATTGCATGTTTCCTTCGAGAGGTGTGGGAGATCATCTCCACTCAATGGTGAGATCAGGTGCCGACCTACCTGTCAGCTGGGTATTTCCCATCTATGGGCAAGCCTTGATACTCATCCCGATTATCTCCCATCGGGAGGAAAGCCTACAACTGGTCTCCTGGCATGTGTGGTAGTGTAGTGCATGTTGGTGTACGTGTGTAAGAAAGGGGGTGAGGAAAGGACAAGGTGGGGGGAAAGATCGCGCGCGATCCTGACCCGCTAGTTAGGACACTACTCCGGCAGTCGCGTGGACTTGATCGGAGAACGAAAACTACCAAAACAGCAGCCGGTCGCTAGAATGCTTTTCCCAAGCAATGACTGAATTCGACAAGCTATCTAGCTAGGTGTCAAAAGTCAGCCTGCCGCCGTAGGGACTCGAACCTAGGGTCTCACGTTCAAGGCACTGTTGAGACAGCAGTTGATGCTCAAAGTCACCTCCGATGTATCTGTATGTTACATGGATGAGAAATTTAAAGTGACACTTTAAATGAATGAGTACGATGGCGCGTCAACTAGTGAGGCCAAAAATCCCGTAAACGTAGTGCAAATTTATCCAAAGATTTCAGTGTCCCCTCCCGTCATCTACAAATGCTTTGTTGGGTTTCCCCTTCCCCCAGATGCCTGCCCAGCAAGAACCGCCCCAGACGGAAAAGTCCCGATTCGTTTTCGGACGTTACTGATAATGTATACTACATGTTAGTGGTAAGGGACGGAGAAGACCAAGATGAGGAAGGAAAGATCTCGCGCGGTCTTTCACCCATTTGTTAGATTACTGCTTGGAACGCGCTTGTTTCTTCATCGAAGAAATCGTGGAACCTGCCGGTCAGAGAAACCCCAGTCGCTGAATTCTCAGCCAAACAGTGCTTCCAGTTCGACGCACCCACGTGTAGGGTGAAACTTATGCGTCGTAGTATCCTGAACGATAATAGTGACCGATAGGAAATATTGTGGTATTGTGAAGAGAATTAAAAAATTGTGCGAACTATGAGCTACAAAGTTGCCCTCAAATGAAAGTAACACTTTTTCTTCCCGTAGTGATTAATGGTTGTATACTATGAATGTCTAGTGTCTCTTGGACAAGCACCAGCGCTTCAGAAGGTAATGGGCCCCCAGCAGATAATGTCCTATGCTGAAACTCTCAGCCTATCACGTCACACGTCATCAGGTGGTACTTGGTTGCAAGCCAGATGATAGAAAATCTCTTACAAATAGTTTTCAAAACATTATATAAACGATACTTTATGTTTCTAATGAAGCTCACTTGCTTTAAACGCAAACTCAGGTATTTTAATAAATGTTCGTTTAATAGAAAAAAATTAAGAAAATACAGTGACATGTAGGTATGAGTGCTAATGTTTTGCTGTTTTAGATTATTTAAATTTAAAAATAATTTGACGTTAAAAAAATTATTTAATATTTCAATATCTTCTAAATTTTAGAAGAAATAAAATCAATGAAAATTGCGAAAAAGAAATATTTGTACGATTAACAAACGTTTTCACAGAATGAATTTTTATTTTGAAAGAAACCAGAATTATATACTGACTGAGTTTCTTAAAAATATTTTGTCTGGGCTTATTTCTCGGAAGTCCCGTTTTTTTTTAGAAAAGAGAATGGAATTTCTCCCGTCCAAGTGGTCTGACCACCGCAAAATGGAGGGGAAACTAGAAAAAAAAATAGTCGTAGACAAACGGTTGCTTTTGATCAATTTGTACTTGTATTTACCCATTGTATATCCCATAATGGTGAATTGGCTCGGCGCCGTTAGATCCCGGAGTTCAAGTCGATCACCCAACCAGGAACCCATAATGTCTCGAATTCGTTTAACCTTTTGGGCTTGACTTAGTTAACGATTTAGGCTAGCGACGGCGGTTTCCTCGGGCGGGCTTTCAGAGAACCATCCCAGAATTCGCCTGGATGACCGAGGAAACCACTAAAACCCCGGTCAGAAGTGGCTCGGTTGAACGCGGCGTCCCGGATGCCAAGTCATGCGTTTCGCCCTGAGCCACTTCACTCAGTCAAGTAAAATAATGACCAAAAGGCTAATGGGATGATCGAATTTGATTTAGTCTACATATGAAATAATATTAATACAAATGCAAACAGAATCGTAGGGAAACGCCCGTGATCTATTACAAACAAAATGATGAACTAAACAAAAGAAGATGAAGTGATTCATCAAACATGGGAAAAGAAATTGTCAAAGGAATACGGACAAGAACTAATAAGAATTAATGAAGTTGGGAAAAAACTTAAAAGTAGTTGAATACAGAAGAATCAGAATATAAGAAAACCAAATAAAAACCATGGAGACTTTTGAGGGTGTTTTGACAAACCCGTGATTGCGAGACTAAATAGTTCCGAAAATCGCAAATATCTAGTTGTAGGAGGACTTTTCACAAAAGCATTATATAGATGAGTATGTAAAGTATCACTGGGGATGGAATTTTAGAGGCATGTTTTCTCACAGGCCGTGATATTTTATTCAATTCCTGCTGGATGAAGGAGGGGCTTAGAAGCCCTTAACGGGCAACAAACATGCACTCGGACATATCCTGTCCCCACTTTATCTTTGACACAGCGAGGAAATATTCGCCATTCCTATATGACTCGGTAATCTACAAATTATTCAACATTGCTTTAGGAGCCATTATCCGAAATGGCCACCTATGATCTACAAAGAAACCGTGTTTGATTGGCCATAGTCGTTGCTTGAATACCATGACCAAAAAGAGAAAGTCAGAACTGAGCCCGAAAAGGGTTTTGGGAAAATCCATTTTTATTGTGTTACTATTTTTATGACTTACGAAAATAGGTATCCTTAATTGTACTTCTGGAGTTGTTTTGTAGATTTTAATTTTTGCCTATTTTATAGCTCTCATGAGTATTTTTGCCATTTTGTCTAATTTTGCCCTTTTCTGACATTTGCATCATTGTTTTGTTTTCTTCACGGCAGCGATCTAGATCAAGGGGTTGTATACCTGCAAGGTTGCACAATACGAAGGCACAGCCGTGTTTTTTCTCCGAATGGAAGCTGAAGCTGTGTTGAAAATCTAAATGAAAAGGAATATGATACCACTCAAGATTTTTTTTTCAAATCTGAATCCACAACATCATTTCGAAGGGGACAGCGTCGGAATAAACAAATTCTAGCCATCATACTGGGCGGCTTGGGAAAACAAGATTAGAAAGAAAGATCGTTTCTTACATAGACAAGCAAATTTAGTGTTAGAATAAGAATAAGATTCATTTTATAATGTTTTATCATAATTCATTTTAAATGTATTTTTTTGTTTACATGCCTCATTACACTCCATTTTTAGCTGGAATCCTTTCTAAATGTATATTTAATTTTTTAAATGCCTTACCTAAATACCTTTTAACACCCTTTAGGTAAAATAAAGGCTTGAAATTCGGACTCTAGTGCAACATATTTACTCACAATAAAAATAAAATCGTAATAAGATGTAATTTGATTGGGTTGGAAGAGGTGGCAAAAAACACTTAGTGTTGATCACAGGAGAGTTAAACGTCTCCAGAGTCATCGTATCTCGGTCCGCCATCCGAGACTCGTCGTCCCCTTGGAAGCAGCGGAGCCGTCCCAAAAATTATTAATCCGCGGAGGGGACTCTCAGTCTGCCGGACGGCGACCTGGGCGTCGCTTCGGCCATCGATTATCGGCGCTGATCGAGGCCAGATGGCGAGACGGTCGCCGCCCGCACGGCGATGAAGTTGATCGGTCATCGCCGAGCGAACTCCGCCAGCGACACCCCATCCCACCTTTCCCAACCACCATTTCCCCCTTTACCTCCTCCCGGCTCGTCCCACTCCCGCTCGCCCGCTCCCGCCCCGCCTGCTCCCGCTCGCCCGCTCCCCCTCCCCGCTCCCGCTCGCCCCTCCCGCTAGCCCCACTCCCCCTGCTCCTAGCCCCGCTGCCCCCTCCCCCGCCTCGCTCCCCTCGCCCGCTCCCGCTCGCCCGCTCCCGCTCGCCCCGCCCCTCTCGCCTCACCCGCGTCGTCTCGCTTGATCCTCCCGCACATTCCCCTACCACTGCACCCTTTTTGCTCCGTCCCCCCCCTACCCGCTACAGTCAACCCTTTCCATCCCGTTCCACCGCGTTCTTACGTCTGTTCCCCTTGCCCCGGGTGTTGCCCTCCGGCCCGCCGCAATGTTCCGTGAAACTGGCTTATGCACTTTGTTTGACGAAACAATGGGGTGCGACTTCCGCTGCCGAAAATCTCCCCAAAGAAGGCGTGGACACTCTGCACTGAAACTGCCGGCATGTAGGTAAGAAAATTGCACGCACTCTGTTTCGCCATAACCACAGTCACAACAGTTCGTCGAGTTATGACCGAGACTGGCCTTCCGTTTGTAGCTGGAGGTTTTAGAGTGCAAACGTTGTCAATACTTCGGTTCAATGGACCGTTATTGTCGATTTTGGAATCTAGAAAACGTTACATATTTCTCAACTTGACAATAAGAACAAAATGTCCCAAAACTCAAACTCCAAACCTTGGAACGCTACACAACTTTACAACGTAGCTAATCCTAGTGACAAATAAAACACCCTCTTTAAATGTTTTATTAAGAGCTTAGATAAATTCATCCCGGAAATACGGGCTGCAGCTAGGCGCTATTTCCATTCCCCAGGGCGTCTGAAAAACAGATTTAAAACAGCTCACTAAATATATAAATATATTTTTACAAAGCCAATATTAAAAGTTATTTTAGCACATGCATTTTAGTACTAATGCAAAAAAAAGAAACGATAGTCAAATGTTCAGATAACACTGTGAAAGCAACAAAGAAAATCTTCCACTGATGAGCTATAACTGATCTTAGTATAACATGGTACTCAATTAAGTGATTGTATACTTAAGGAAAATAATTGTGAACAAGGCTGTCCCAAGTCGAATTCAAGGCTGTCTGGAGGAGAATTCATGGGCCGGCTGCTCTGATCGGGAGTTTCTGTGGGTTCTCCGTCAACAACAGCGAATACCAGAGCAATACCCCACCAAACGGACCGCGCGGATCTGTCATTCCTCTTTCTTTTCCTATCCTCTCCCTTAAAACTCACACTAACATGCACTAAATACCACATACTTACACACTACACAATGCACTACACTCCAAAATTCCGGGAGACCGGTCGGAGTTTAGAGCTTGTCCCGGCGGGCAGTGCCCGCTGGTGGCAGTCCTGGTTAGAAACCCCACTAGCCGACGGTAGATAGGTGCCGGATCTCGCCATCAGCGAGGGGAAAAATCACCGCCATCTCCCGAGAAAATCTGCATACACTAATGGGACAATGACCAAACAGTTGACGCGCCCGGAAACACAAAACTCAAATCAAATCAAATGCAGCCGCTGAAAATATTCAATGCGCTGCTGGTACATAGAGCGTACAACTGTTACAGAGGGGAAAACCCGCCGATGGATATATTCTAATCCACGTTCTGTTGTTCAATGTTGTTAATAGAATTCGCATTGACACGTATGTTTTATATTTTTTGTTCTCTCTTTCATCATTTCATAGAATATAAATCTTCTGAAACCAAACAGCAACTAATCCGCAAACATGTACTACCTACAATATAAGGTACTCATCTTACCCACATTCATCACGAAACCTTTTTTCTTTTTTTTCTGAAATGACAACTAAATTTTCGATTGTTTCTGTACTCTAATTATCAAATTAAAAGTTTTCTATATTTTCCTTTTTTTTCATATATGCTTAAAAGTTCCCAAATAAGTTATTATACGATATTACGCCATCTCAAGAGAAAAACATGCACTACACTAACGGACTAATGACGAAGCAGTTGACGCGCCCGGAAACACGAAAAATTAATCAATCAATAAAGGTTCGACAAATAAAAGTTACTATAGAAAAGAACTTATGAAACTCGATGTAATGAGTATTGTTTCACTAGTGGGAAGTTTATGATACTCCACACTCGTATGGTAATATCACGCTCGTGTATCTTTGCTACATCTTTCACACCTTTGTTTCAAATCAGAGGTAAAGCAACGGTCCCTCGTACACCTCCCAGATCATCCCACTCCCAAAACGTTCCTCCTCCTTTCCAAGCGCCATCCTTTTGATGCGTTTCAGCCTCTACATAGACGTCGCCCATCTTTCCCCCACACGCCGCTGGCGTGGCTCATGGGAGAATTCGCGCACATACGTCTAATGCTGATTTTATCTATTTCACATTTGTCTTCCACTGGTTTCAAATCAGAGTTAACGTAACGGTTTACCTCGTACACCTCGCAATCATCCACTGCAAAACGACCCTCCTCCATTCCGAGCAGCTCGTTACTTTTATAGCGTGGCATATCCAACGCCCCTACTAAGAGTTCGCCCTTCTTCATTGCACACCCCGATTAGCGGTTGCGCATGGAAGAATTCACGCAAATACATATTGCACTGCTGTTTATTTTTGCGCAGTTCTTCCACATTCTATTTTTAAATTATTGCTAAGCCAATGCTTTACTTCGTACATTTTCCACGATCATCTCACTCCGAAACGACCGTCCTATACGTCACTTCCTGTTGCGCGGCATCTCCATGCTTTGCTTCGCCCAGCGCTGGTAATTCTCCAGCCGCTTCGTGGAAGCACGTGGAGGAGCTCTCCGGCGAAAGCAGGCGGCGCTAGTTATGGACGAGTCGTAAATATGCAGCTTAAAACGCTCTCGCCGCGGCCTTTGTGCGGCGGCGCAGCGCCCCGCTCCTGGCTTTTCTCAGCGGCTGCGTGACAGCCCGCGAGGGGCGTGGCACAGGATGACGCTCACGGTGCGGGTGGGCGGGGCGCTCAAGCTCACTTCAGTCACTTCTGCCTTAGGGAGGCCAGACGAAGTTTTTATTGATTGATTAGCGATTCCGGCAGGTCAACTGATAAGGCCATTGGCGCCGTAAGTGTAGCGCATGTTCTCCTAGGAATTGGCGATGGCCCTCTTCTGCTCGATTGTGAGATCTAGCGCTGACTTTCATAGCTGCTTTTTATCCTCCAGGCATCTACCATCAGCGGTGCATGCATGTGTAAGTGTGAGAATAGGACAAAAGGAAGAAGAAAAGAGTGCGCGTCCGTTGTCGGTTAAATTTGGAATCTGCATTTGGTTGAGTAAATTGGGTGGATAGATGTAGAATGTGCTGGGTGGAGTTGTGGAGATTGAATTATTTATGGAGCTGAGCATTAGATATGAACCATGGCGCGTGGGTAATTGTTCTTAGGAATTTGTTTTGAATAATTTGTATTTTGTTAAGATTGGTTCTAGCTGCATTTAGCCATATTGGGCATGCATACAGTACAGGGGTCTGACTATAGTTTATATATTGTGAGTGCGGTGTCATATGGTAGATGGTTGTTTCTGTTGATTCATGGTTTTATTTGTAATAGTTTTGGTTTTGCCTGTATTACTTTATTGTCAATATGATATTTCCAGTCTAGTTTTGTATCAATGTTTAGACCTAAGTATTTTATTGGCTTGTTTGATGGGTACCAGATTATCGTTTCATTGTTTAACGTTAATGGGAAGGACAGATATGTAGTCTTAGTGTGAATATCTTAGCTGTAGTTTTACTTGAATTAAATTTTACTTTGACTTTTCTGCCCAGCTTTACATTAGATTTATATATATTGCATTCTATTTTTGATTGCTGTGAACGAGGTTCGGATGAGTAAATTGCAGTATCGTCAGCAAACTGGGCTATTTGTATGGGGTTCAACTTCGGAATGTCAGCTACGTATATGGTAAAAGAGTGGGTGAGAGGGGAATCCTTAGGTAAGCCTGCGTTTATTATTTTGGGGTTTGAATGGTGATTATTTACTGCTACTGAGAATGTTCTGTTTTCCAAAATTTCTTTATGATTTCCGTTAAGTAATAAGGGTAACCTTTTTGATTTTGAATATTAATGCACGGTACCAGATTCTATCAAATGCTTGTGATATGTCTGAAAATATTGCTATTGTATGATACTTTTTTTAAATGATGAGTATAAATGTTCGGAGATTATTAATAATTGGTACCGGGGCGGTAGCTCAGTGCATCAAACTGATGCCACTGCAGCGCCTCTGACCGGAGGTCCTAAGTTCGAGTCCTGATGGCGGCAGGATTTTCGACACTAGCTTTCGAATTCAGTCGCTGTCTGGAGGAGAATTCTAGCAACCGGCTGCTCTGATCGGTAGTTTTCCGTGGTTTCTCCGATCAACACCAGGTGAATGCCGGAGCAGTACCCTACCAACGGGCCACGGACCGCGCGCGATCTTTCCTTTCTCTTCCTTGTTTTATCCTCTCCTTCACACACTTACACTCGCATGCACTACACTACCACATATTCCGGAGACCGGTCGTGACCTTGGAGCCTGTCCGGCTAGGCGGTGCCCCGCTGGTGGGAGAGTCCTGGTTAGGGGGAAACCCCACTAGCCGACGGTAGATAGGTGCCGGATCTCGCCATACAGCGAGGGAAAGATCACCGCAATCTCCCGAGAAAAACATTCACTACGCTAACAGGACTAATGACCAAAGCGAGTTGACGTGCCCGGAAACACGAAAAATCAATCAAATAATAGTTGGTGTTGCGTTGAAGTACGTTCCATAAAGCCAATTTGTTTTTGGTATGCGATTAGTAGAAACTATATCTTTGGTCAGTCTTTTAGAATTACATTTTCAGAGAGGTAATAAACATGGCCTCTAACTGCTGACATTTGCCGTGTTTTCATTAGGGTTTAAGAACTGGAATAATAACAGCATGTTTCCAGGTAAAAGGAAAGTGACTTATTCTGAAACAAGAGTTGTAAATGTTATTTATACAAAAGCTACTGATGGTGGAAAGACATCCTTATCCCTATTGATCATGTGACTATGACGTTATATGTTTGTGAGTAATAACGTTCAGATGAGCTTTAGTAATAGCGACATTGCGTTTTGCCTTATAACAAAAGACGCATTTGAAGAGTTGAGCAAAGAATTTGCGTATTATATCAAGAGGGTAGACAGTTGGTGAGACATTTTAAACACGTCACGAATCAATAGTAAACAAATCTCCATTATGAAAGAAGTTTCACATTTTCTGGCACTGCGCTATGAGTATGAAATGTAGATTTTGAATGGTTTTAGGCAATGTAGGAATAACAGTGCTCGTTACGAGCATAAAACAATACAAAGAAATTACTTAAAATTTTTTTCGCGAATTTTGTCACCTTCAGATTCTTCTATAATTGTTCCCGGAGCTGTGGACGTTCGTAAGGATTAACTGCATCACATATAAAATAAAATTTACAGAGTTGTTAAATAGCAGCATTTCCTGTTTTTAAGCGGACATTTGCCGTTTCTAAGGCGATTGTAGAGACTTATATAGTTGTGGAATGTTGGCTTAAGGCTTCATACTTTTCTCATTCACTTCACAATGTACCAAATTACAATTACAATTAGTAGTTTATTCACACAAAAATGAATGTGTTCAACAACTAGACAAATATTTATTACATAATTGCATGCTGTTAACTTGATTAACAGCATTATCAATCAATACTGTTTGAAATATCTACGAGTAATCATCCGGAGCTCCACACTCTTATACAATAATGAAATAGCAATATTCTATATCCTACATTTTTATATTCAGTATTATTATTACTAACATTAACCAGTTAGAATCTATCCCTCCTTCTGTAATATTTGTGATTGTTCATCATTATGTCCTTCCTCACATTGTACACTCTGAGCCTATGATTGCAATAATTCAATCCGATTGATTGATTGATTTTCGTGTTTCCGGGCACATCAACTGCTGGTCATTAGTCCCGTTAGTGTAGTTTTTTCGCGGAAGATGGCGGTGATCTTCCCCGCTGGATGGCGAGATAAGGCGCCGACCTACCGCTGGCTAAGTCGGGTTTCCCCTAACCAAGGACTCTTCCACTAGCGGGCACCGCCTCAGCCGGGAAAAGCTCTAAGCTCCGACCGGTCTCCCGGAATATGTGATAGTGTAGTGCATGTTAGTGTAAGTGTGTATGTAAGGAGAGGATAGGACACGGAAGAGGCAGGAAAGATTGCGCACGGTCCGTGGCCCGTTAGGTAGGGTACTGCTCCGGCATTCGCCTGGTATTGATCGAGAAACCACCGGAAAACTACCGATCAAGAGCAGCCGGCCGCTAGAATTCTCCTCCAGACAGCGACTGAATTCGACCTAGCTCCAAAGCTAGTATCGAAAATCCTGCCGCCGCCAGGACTCGAACCTAGGACCTCCGGTCAGAGGCGCTGCAGTGACATCAGTTGATGCCTGAGCTACCGCTCCCGGTAATTCAATCCAACTTTCACGAATATTACGAGCGTCGTTGCTTATCTGAGAGTCCGCAGTCCTGTCGTGGGAATGTAGCCGCCTCTGCTAATGTCGCTGACGTAGCCGAGCTGTGATAACCACCTGCTCTATGTTCTTGTCCGAAGCTCCAAGTGCTCGTTTACTCGCATATTAACACTCCCACGCACCTTCACCCCTCGATGTTTTCCGATCTTCTTCTCTCGCCTCACACGCCACATCCCCGTGCGCACCATTCGTCATGTCCTCTGCACTCTTCTGACTCCTGCCTCTTCTCACCGGCCATGATTCGTTCCCCGGAATCGTTCCCCTAAAAGATCGACTTGCGCTCTTATACGCGCCAGTTTGAATTTGCAATCTCGTTTTTTCTTTTGACGGCAAATGACCGTTATATATATATATATATATATATTATATATATATATATAATATATATTTATATATATATATATAAAATTGCTTTTAGATCACTATTTCGTTCTTAGTTTTTCATTAAAGAACATTTACATTTAACAAAATGTTCAAAATATGTTCAGACAATCTATTATTTCGAAACTATAGAGATCAGATAATCAGCTGCCGCTGTATTCTTATGAGCAACAACTAGAATTACAGATAGCGTCGCCAGCTGCAAATTGACCTGAGATGCTCGCAACCAATCGATCCGATGAAACCTATAGAAATCTCAGGAAGTCACTCTGTCACTACAAATTATACATTGTCCTACCGAGATCTCAATCCTAGTACCCAGAGACGTGGGCGAACGGTCTTACAACTACATTTCAGTTTGCTCTGTAAAAATAAATTGTCGGAAAATATTGACTCTTAATGGAAAATACATAAGGATACGTTAAAGAAACATACATGGACAGACGCAAAGCACTTCTGCGCATTCAGTTCATTTCTCGAAACTGGTCTCCCAATCTCAAGTTTTTACTTGTGTGAACAAATGTCGTAGCTGCTCTCAAAGTTAGTTATTATTCATAATCCTACGCCCCAAAGCTGCTTGATTATTTTTAATCATACACTATATTACTTTATATCCTTGATGTTAGCATACCGTCGGAAGAAATTATTCTACATAATTAATTAATACTTCAATTGAATTTTTAAATACCGGACACTAATGAGCTGTGTAATCATTTATATTTCAGATGTGGTAGACCGGGAACGGTAGTTCAGTGCATCAACTGATGTCACTGCAACGCCTCTGACCGGGAGGTCCTAAGTTCGAGTCCTGACGGCGAGGATTTTCGACACTAGCTTTTCAGCTAGGTCGGATTCCGTCCCTGTCTGGAGGAGGTTTCAGTGCCGGCTGCTCTGTTCGGTAGTTTTCGTAGTTTCTCCGATCACACCAGGCGAATGCCGGAGCAGTACTACCAACGAGCCACGGACCGCGAGCGATCTGTCCGTCCTCTTCCTTGTCCTATCTCTCCTTACACTTCACTAACATGCACTACACTACCACATATTCTGGGAGATCGGTCAGGAGCTTAGAGCTTGTCCCGGCTGAGGCGGTGTCTCGCTGGTGGGAGAGTCCTGGTTGGGGAAACCCACTAGCCGACGGCAGGTCGGCGCCGGATCTCGACGTCCAGCGGGGAAGATCACCGCGATCTCCCGCGAAAAACTACACTAACTGGACTAATGACCAAACAGTTGACGCGCCGAAACACGTAAAAATCAATCAATCAATCAATCAGATGTGGTGAGGAGAAATCACAACAAAACAGGTTATCCTAGTCTGAAAAGTGTATTAATTTTATTCAATATATTGGAATTAAAATATATTTAAATACATTGGTATTTGGTAATATGTTTGACTTAATTGGCAATTTATGAATTTGGTTTTGAATTCAGAATCACTGACTGGTCACTGATTGGTCATCTATGATAATATTATCACAAGGACACTCCAGTGGCTTGGTGGACTAGAATTTATGAGCGTTTTCCATTCGCCGCACTGGTGCGTACTCAGGGCAGCTTTCATGTTCCATTCGACCGCCATGCCAGGGCAAACCAGTGCAAAGATGCGCTTGTTTCCATTCGCACATCGACACGCCCGAGTGCGCCCTAAACTGCACTGACAATCGCGTCATGCAGTCCATGCACCGGGCCATTGTGAGGATTAGGTACGGAAGTTATCCATGCTGATTTAGATTCGTGGTGAAATTGTGAAGTCATTTGTGGATCTTCTGTCGTGCAGAGATACTTCGAATGATGGAGTATATTATGTTGTCAAGAAATGTCTTAAAATAATTTTTGTGATTTACGAAATTCGGAAAAACAGATTGTGTTTTTGAAAATTTAACTTGAATAACTTCATGTTAACACATCCAGTGCTATTTAGAAACTAAAGTGTTTTAGGGACGTCTCAATTTCGAAACCTAATAAAGTGAAAATAAAATAGTGACTCTTACAAAATCATTTAAATATATATGCCTAGAAATGTTTCTCGCCCGCCCATACATATACCAGCAAAAATGTTCATGTTAATATTTTTATTGTTTTCAGTAATCAAACAATTCTGCAGAATCATTTCGATTCAAAATCTTGTTTATTATATCGATCACTGGCAAATCTGAAAAAATGGAATTTCGAAAATAAAGAAATCACACGTTAACAATTTATAAATTAAGAAGTGAAATTACCAAAGACTTCATAAAAATTATAACGACGATCATCAATTCAAAATTATTATTTTTCGAGTTTCATTTGTGTGACTGACCAAGAACAGCTGTGTATAATTTCGCTGCGTAGCGCACAAGCCCTGACTCAGTTCTGGAATCCGTTTCATTCTGAGCTGCCCTTCACGCGTGTAGGGCGAAAACGTTCTGCCCTGCACTAGATTCTGCCCTGCATTCGTTTCAGTGCAACGAATGGAAACGCTATTAGTATCTTCAGTATACGAGTAACACATTTATTGCTAACATTTCGTCGAGTCATGGTGGACTTCTTCAAAGCTATATAAACTAATACTAACAAGCAATAGTTTGTTTTAACTTTACATGCAAGTTAAAAATGGTGATAAATCTTAACTTTGAAGAAAATTTTGTTACAAAGTCATACTACACCATTTCGTACTTTCATACTAGGAATAAGTAACATTGACAAATTTGAATTTAAGTCAAGTGGAAAAATATCATTGTCAATTTTGAGAAAATTGCATAACATTAGCAATTAGATTATATCTAATTTAAAGCTGATAGGTATTGAACATCAAATAAAATATTAATTATGCATTATAAGTTATCATTATTATGACAATCAGTTACAATTTCAAATTTGTATCTTAGTTTCATGAATAGTACAGTGTTATGAATAGTACGATCTCAAATGAGTTAACAGTATTTTGAAACTTATAGATACATTATATACAATTTTTAAACATTGGCACAAAGAGAAACAGTTAAAATAATCTACAATACATCAAAAAACAAGAACAATGAGTTGGAAATTTAAATAAAAACATTTGACAATAAAGGTTTGGAAACTAGAGAACTAAAAGGTAGATACAATAAGTTATTGAAGAAATGACATAAATTATTGTAAAAATAAAGAGAGGGACAAAATACATAACAGTTCTGAACTCTACTATGAAATAAGGAAAATGAAAATTCTGAGTTTAACTATTGTGTAATTTATTTTTTCGTGGTGATGTACGCCTCATTCACGTCTCCAGCGTGTTTAATAATCACTGTACTCAGTTAGGAAGGAAAATGAATGAATTCAGGGTTTCAATAAAGAAATTACAGAAAAAATGAAAATTTATCGGATAGGCGACCCGGGTATGAGCTGTTCGGGTTACGTAGGCCGCTGTGGGTCGAACTGCTGGCGGGCGCTTGTGGCCCGACCCGCTGACGCCTCAGCAACTAACAGGAATGGACTGCAGTCATCAGGAACAGGCTTAGGCACTGATTGGTTTTGCACAAGATGTGGCGAGGCGACCGCACTTGAGGACAGATGTCACGTGACCCGAGATCATACAATTCCCATCGCCCTCTAGAAACCTTTGGCTCCCGACTCCTGTGACTGACGACGCCATGGCAGATGAGCGCTACGGCGAAGTGGAAAACAAGCACCATTCAGTATAACTTTTCTCAGTGCCTACAGTAAATAGTAAATGTATTAGGAAGGAAATTAGATGAGATTAAAAATATTTACTTTAGTAAATTTACTCAACGTTTTGGGGATGATTACGAAAAACTGAATACACACTAACATTTTATCTATGGAAAAGTAAAGAAAGATAGAAGTAGTTTTGTAGAAATCCCTTTCAGAAAGTTTCTCCTTTTTAAGTGTCACATTTACTATATTGCATTATAATCGGTGTAGCAGATCCAACCCGTGGGAGGTGCCGTGCTGCGAGTGCGACTACATACGGGGATCAGAACGGGTTTCAGGGGATTGTTTGCCTTTTGGGGAATGATAGACAATATGCAATGAGAATGAATATAAATTTAATTGCATAGTATGAATACAGTTGGTTTTGTTTATAGTAAGCCGGAGGACCATTGAAAGTTTATAAAGTTACTGACTGCTCTTCTTTCTTGAAGTACACTTGGGTTTAGCTTACTTACAGTTTTGTAGCAAGGACGGCACCAACCCGAATCACTCGGCTGAGTGTGTCGCTGTCCGGGCTGAGGTTGGCTCCAGGCAGTTCGGTGGTGCGAACTGACATGGGCGCGGACTCAAAAGACCGGAGCTGGCGGTGGAGTTTGCCGTGAATTCGGCCAGGTGCGGCTGCGGCCCGCGAGTGACACAATTTGAGGCAGGCTTGAATTTGGCTGTACTAATCGCCTTGATAGGCGAAGCAGGAACAGCCGACTCTGTTGAGTTTTGTTGGTCAGTCAGTTTAGGAGTTTGGAGCGGTGTAGTTTGAGAGTTCTGTTGATTCTCCTCTGTCGATTGTGCTCATTCTGTCAATTCATTCTCGGTTCAGTTTAGTCTGTTCTGCTCAATTGTCATGACTCTCAATTCTGTTTCTGGGAGCGAAGTTGCAGTATTTATTATATTGCGGGTGTGATTGAGGCCGTGGAGGGGAGAGTCACGTGGGGCCTTGGTGGCGAAGAAGTTTGAAGTGCCCTGATCGGCTCCTATTCGTGATGCGCCTTCAGGGCCCTGGGAGAGTGTCACGTGACATTGGCGGCGATCGGAAGCGAAGGCGGTGGCGTGGGTGCCCGCGATGGCGGCCCGTTTGTCTTTTAGATTTCGCTTCACGGAAATTGAGGCATCTGGCTTGTAGATGGCCAGAGAGCGGGCGGCGCGCCGGCAGTACACCTGAAGCTCTCTCTTTGTCGGCGAGATGCATTAACGGGTTGTATTGAGGGAGGCCCGAAGCGATTCCCAGAAATATTGTATGCATTGCTGGGGCGCTTGTCAGGTAGCGAGCGATGGAGGGAGTGAAGGCGCCGCGCGCCGGGTGGCCAGTCCTAGCTAAAGAGGCTAAATCCACAGCTGTGGCGGAGCCGAGAAGCGGCGGTCAATGTTCCGTGAGAACGGCGGTTTGCGCGGAAGACACTGTAAATGCTTATTGCCCTTTTGTTAGATTTTCAATGTGCAGCAGCGTGCTGGCATGCACTGAGAGTGACTTGAGAAGTTTGGTGAAAGTATGTACTGTGGGTGGCTGCGCGGGAGAAAGCTTTTAGAGGCTGCGCCTTGGTGGCAAATTTGATCGCAAGATTGAACAATCGGTAAAAGTAAATGTATATGAAAAAATTAAAGAAATACACGTTTCTCTTATTTAAGAAAAAAACTGCTAAATTATTACATAAATGGTTCGATGTAATTATTTGTTAATATAACTCTAAAGAGATCTAGAATAACTGGATGAAAAGTTAACAAGAAAATATATTATTGAAACATGCCCACAAACTGCTCACAATTATTGCGCGTTTCGTCGTAACCCGTTTCTGAATTTATGTTAACATGGCCGCCAGGAAAAAGTTTATGATAGTATTTTTAACTATTATTACTTCAAAGAAAACTAAATATTGTTCCGCTAGCTGGGCCAATGGGTTGCGTCTGAAATAATCGCAATTACCTATTGATAGCCGATTACCCGTCTGCCACCCATACAGAGTGGCGAGGAATCTGAAACAAATATTTTATCTAGCTACTTATTAACTAGAATTGGTCAATGAAAATATTTTTTTTCCTTTTAAAAGAAACAGGATTTATTGCTTATTGCAACAGAAAGACTGTCCTTTGGTCATGACCTTGTTCGAACCTTTATACTGCACTATACTTTGCGCGCTCTTGATCGACGTGGCCACGTAGGACCATGTGATGCGATCTCCCCGTGATGCGAATTCCAGAGTCGAAGTACGCGTTCTTCTTTCCTGTTCTTCCACGCAAACGTTGCCGAGCCACTGATCCGCACTACTTCAAATATTCGTAATTCTAGTTCGATTAAACTTGCAAAATAATACCCAGTTCTTTACGATTACATAGCGGAAATGTTTTAAAGTTCCACAAATTAATTACTCGTCAGAATATTTCCGAGTCCTATCATATACGACTTCTCACAAGTTTTAATTTCGCGTGTTATAAAAACAAAGTTCAAACTGTTCGTGAGCTAGACTTTTAACACACTGTAAATTATTCGGTGTTCCAATTACAAATTATCTATCGGTGAGCGACCCGCACAGCGTCAGACATATGACAGAATGTAATTTTCTTATTACTGCTCAGTCCTCCAAACCTCGGCTTCCCTCTTCTACTGTTTTTGTCTAAAAAATCAGACATACTTCCGCAGTAGTAGAATATCGTTGCTCTCTCTAACCAATCCCAAATTCGTTTTCAAATATGACTAAGCCACGCGTCACTTTCAATGCCAGATGAATATTTATTTATCTTGACAACGACAGGTGCCTTGCTAAAGGCGCCATATTCCTATTTAATTACCCTAGCATTTCCACCGCTTTACGACAAATAACATATAATAGAATGATCCACATATTGGTATGTCACATTATAATGGAATATAGTTGCCGATTTCTGATTCAAATCATTCAATATCCATTCAATAATATTCAGAAGATAGTTTTGGAGAAAAACATACTCCTATCCGAGGATATTGAAAGCATTCATCGATTAAATTTCTTAGAGTCATCTAGATGACTCTAGAGTCAAAGTACAGTAACAGTTGTTCATTCGTATTCAGGACAAAAGAAAAGTTTGAGTATTGTCTAACAAAGAATTTGGAGAGTAATTTTGAGAGACTACTGAAAATAAGAAATTACTGTACAACTCAGCAAGCGAGATATCATGAGTCTTTATTAGAAAATACACATCAAGACGTCTGAATGTATTTACTGCACACGCGTATCTCTAAGCTTGAGTGTATATTACGAGTTGGAGTTACTCGTATCGCTATAATCAATATATTTTAATGAAATTCAGAAGTACGAAAAATGTTTTTCTTGTGTGCCAGTTAAATATCAATAGGCTAAATATAACTCCTCTCGAATGTTAAATTTCGATGAAATGAAAATGAAAGTAAGATTGTAGTCAAAGAACCGGCCTTCAATGAAATTAGTATAACTGGTATAACTCGATTAAGTACAATAAAGAGTTAATACTTTGCTCTTGTTTATTATAAAATTCCTGAAAGATTAAACCAGTAACCATTAGTAGATAGATTGAATCAACCAGTAACCTCCAGATAGATAGTAACCACCAGATAAATTAAGATATATTCAATCAGAAAAGTATTAAAATTACTTTGGAAAATCTTTCAGTTCTTTTCTCTAAATAAAATGTATTTAAAAATGTTCCATGATGATTTAAGAATTAATTTTAATACATTTGACAAATCATTATGCAATAAAACATCCGAAATTATAAGAGAAATATAAGAAAACATGACAATTTTAAACAAAATTGTAATCTTCATTGTTAAATTATGAATTGATTGGCATACTACTAACCTTTTTTCAAGGATTATTTAGAGATCTACTTTTTTCATCTCATTAACACACTTTACACAGTATCTTTCAACAAACGTGCTACAGAACCCGTCATCCTTTTAAGACGTGCGTGTTCTTATACGTAGTTTCATTCGAAAACAATTAGTACCTCGTTAACGCTCGTAAACCTTCCTCCTTGTTAACGCTTGGAAAACTCTGCCTTTGTTTAGAAGAGTCCTCCAGTTGAGTCCTCTGCAAGCATTTCCCACCCTTTGCAAACATACACATTCCTCCCAGGAATGCTTCCGCAGCATAACCAATGCGTTCTCCTTTCTGAACAGAGATTCGCTGACGCTTCCTGCCCAGTTTACGAATAATTTATCAACGAGACGCTTCCTCCTTACTTAATTACTTTCATAGATCGCTGCTTGTTTGGCGTCTCTACGAGGCTCAGGACGTCACTTCCGCTCGCTCAGATTAATGGGAAATTTGTTTTGAATAATGCTTATCTTCTAAATGTTCCGGAAGTGTGAGAGATACGAAAAACACCTAACGATTTGTAAATCCAACTAAATATTTAAAGGCTAGTTCGAATTACGAATCGAATTACATCGAACCTCTATCGTTTTTAATGAAATAAAGTAAGAAGTTATTATTTACAAAGTAAATGCTTCTGGTACCTTGTTTTCGCATCATAACGGAACTTCCTGGTAAAATTATTTTCTATAAAAGTTTGAAATCACAATTAATGAAACAAAATATCAAAACAATTTAAAGAACTACTCACTTGGGTGAATTTTCTGTTGTATACTTATAGCAACACTTTGATAATTATCGTTGAAGGATTTTCTTGTTATTGTTATCAGTCTTGCCAGAAACATTTCCTGTATAACAATTTTTTTTGTTAGTTTTTTCAAGTTGTGTAAATTATTCTTCTCTCTTTAAGGTTTTGGTGTGTCTACAAGTTTACACATTAAACATTTTTAAGCATAGAGTCATGCAGAATGCCTGCAACTTTTTTAGTTTTATAATTTGCTTCATTGAGTATGTTGTTTCCCCTCAAAAAGGTGAAAGTGTGTTTGCTGAAAATCATTTTTTAGGCATTTTTCCTTTTCAACTTCGTCTAGGGTCCGATAAAACGTGTATTATATTGTACATCTTTAAACATTAAGAGTTTCTGCTCCATAGCGTTAATAACCTCTTGATGAAATCTTCTCTTTCCACGTCTTTCCTTTTCCTTCCATCTTCTCCTTCTATACACATCTCCTGGGGCGATTCATCGTTCGGGGTATATTTATACAGATATGCTTATACAGATTAACTCGCAATGCAATGAGGTTCAGGGCGATCTATGAGTGTCGGGAGCAGAAATTGAAGAAGCAACAGGGATGATTGGGACGTCAGAGAAATGGGTCAGGCAAACACGGCAGCAAGACGGGGGAAGAAAGCAAAAGGGAAAAAGAAATGTCTCGGGGGCTCAGGGCGGATGAACGGCTTATCCCTAGCGTTGTTCACAGACGAACGTAGGAAGATGGACAAACGGATAGACGTTTATTTTAGTTATAAATGACCCAGAAAATATTAATTCTGGCTCACTACGTGTTAGATTTTTTTTCTGTATATAGCAACTGGATGTATCCACTTTCATTACAGATCCTTTAATAAGATTTTTTCTGCCGGAAATTATAAGCATTCTCTGTATATAGCAACTTTCCCCTAACCCTTAGCGAAAGAAAAAAAACCTGATGTGAATCCCTTTAAGGGTCTTATCTCATAAACTGAAGAACATTACTTGTTACGCGTATTTGTTCTCTTTAATTATAGAGTACAAATTATGCATCTAGGATGAAATGGGCCCCTACTGCTTCCTGTCCTGTGGTCTCGAGTTCGATTCGGAGGCATAAATAGGTTAGCTTTCCTTTAAATCGCCCCAGTTCTACAGTTATGTGACGAAGAAAAGCTCAAGCAGGCGGATCTTGCCAGTTGCTGTGAAGAGAATACGTCATGTTCGCCTCATGTTGCTCTTACCTCCAAGCATGGGAGTTTAACTAGGCCCAGGCATGAGGACAGTGTGGGGCCCGGCGAAGTCAGACTACCCCCCCAAAACGCCAAATACAAAATTGTGTACAAAATGTGTCAGTTGCAGTTCTGTCCCCACCCCATTGTTCGAACAAGCGGGCACCAGGTATTTCGTAACAGAAGACTTCCATGGATGCTGATCTTTGGGAAATTTGGGATTCAAAAGGCTTAAGAGTTTTGGAAGCAGAAGGTTACCACAATAAGACGGCAGACAGCCTGAACAGAGGAACTCTAGAGAATCAGTGGCCACTGGATGGATGCAGGAATGCGTGGCCACTGATCATGGCAAGATTGTCGCGTTCCCCCACCGGGGGGGACTCGCTCTCTGCCACCCGCTGCACGGCGCTGCACGGGCGGGGAACAACAACGACCCGCCTGTTGCTGCCGGAGGTGATTGGCCCGCCCGCTGCAGGGCGTCCGTCAGCGACGCGTCGTGGGCGCTGGCGGAATGGGCGCCCGGGGACGGTTTTGCGTGGAGGCCGCGGCGCGCCAATGCGGCGCCGGGGATGGACGCCTCCCGAGCGTCCGATGCAGGACGCCTCGCGGCGGGGAGCTTGCGGGAACCCTTCGCGCGAGGCCACTCCAGACCCCTCAAAAGGGCTCTCAATCAATTCCTCGTTGATTGATTACTGGTGATTCTGGCCGTCATTTCCCTAAGGTCATTAGACATCATTAGTGAGAGTAGTGCATGTTTTGGTCGGGCGGTGGCAGTGATCTTGTCCCGCTGAAGGGCGAGACCCGGCACCGATCTCATCGGCTAACGGGATTTTCCCAACCAGGGATCTCCCCCCAGTGGGTACCGCCTCAGATGGGACAAGCTCTGCTGCCGACCGATCTCCTGACATGTGTGGTAGTGTAGTGCATGTACGTGCAAGTGTGTGAAGTAAGGAATGAGAATAGAGCAAGGAAGAGGAAAAATTTGCACGGTCCGTGAAGCGTTTGTTAGAGTACTGCTCTGGCATTCGCCTAGTGTTGATCAGAGAAACAGGGAAAACTACCGATCTGAGCATCCGGACGCCAGAATTCTCCTCCGAGACGACAGAACTCGGCAGCTATCTGGCTAAAGTCGAAATCCGGACGCCGTCGAAACTCGGATCCCAGGACGCTGTCAGAGGCACTGCAGTGATATCAGTTGATGTCCTGAGTCCCTGTCAATCAATTAATTCCTAATTTGAGAAGTTTCATTGGAAAGGAAAACTAAAGCACTCTCATGTAATAGATTTTATTATTATTTTAGATTAGAAGTTTGGTTCAGGGGCATCAATTGATGTCACTGTAGTCCCCTCACTACTGGGAGGTCCTAGGTCCTAGGTTCGAGGTACCGATGGTGGCATGATTTTCGACACTCAAGAGAATGGTAGGTTGAACTCAGGGGATGGCTAGAGGAAATTCTAGGGACCTGCTGCTCTGATCGGTAGTTTTCTGGATTTCTCCTATCAACACCAGGCGAATACCTAACAAACGGGCCAGGACCGTGCGCGACCATTCCTTCCTTTTCCTTGTCCTATTCTCACCCACGCACCACACACTCACACACACTAACATTAAGTACACTACTACATGCCGGGAAAACCGGTCGGGAGCCTAGAACTTGTCCCGGCAGGAGCAGTTTCTCGCTGGTGGGATATAGCTGGTTGGGAAACCCCGTTAGCCGACGGCAGGTCGACCGGACCCTCAACATCTAGCGGGGAAGATCGCTAGCTCGAGGAAACATGCACTACATTAAGACTAATGACCTTGGCAGTTGATGCACGGAATCACTAATAAAAATATCAAAAGATGTATCATTTAAGATTCAAACACAGGGTCATTTTATGCCCACGGACTCTCAAGATGGGAAATGATCATCGACTGAGCGGTGGTGCATTTCATGAAACACAAACGCAGACACGCCATTGCGAAGAGTGGAACTAAAACAATGGTCGTCTGAAAGGGTGCTGAATTTAAACCCAATTTGGGTGTTTCATTCAGAAACTAAAAAGCATATGTCATTAGTACTACTCCCCCTCTGACCTTAAACACCTCTATATTTTGACACTGTTCGGCCCACAAGATAGGGAAAAGATCATCCTTCGACCGTCCAATTTCACCATCTCACGCAAAACAATTTCAGAAACCTCAACACTGTGCGTTAGTAGTAATTAATTGATCACTTTAATTTATAAAATCCAGAACAATTTCATTTCTGTCGGATACCGAAGATGGAAAATGATCACCCTCTGAATGTCATATTCCAATCCTTGACACTTGCAATCCAGGAAAATTTGGCGTGGAAGGGGAAATTGGGGCTTATACTCCTCTGAAAAAGGAACTTAATTACTTCGATTTGAGGTGTTTTATTAAACGACAAATGCAGCATGGTTTTTTAGTGAAATTTTGTATCCCCAGGCGTGCGCTTAGTTGGGCCAGGGGAAGGAAAAGAGACTCCCCATTCTTTTAAACGTTCTTTTTTTTGCTTTTTCAAACAATTTTTAAAATTTAATTGAGAATGTAAGTCAGTTCCTCCAAAAAACAAAATTTCCCTTTCGAACTTAAAGTACACGACTTCCCTTCAAATCGAACGAGGAATATCAATTTTGGGGAAAATCGGCATATCAGTTTTAGCGCTAACGTTGGTTAGAGACAGATCGGCAGATGGACAGATACACGTTTATCGTCAATAGATTTTTCGGTATCAAGAACCACAAAGTAAGGATTCTGACTAAATACATAGAATACTAATTCACATTCGATTTTCATATTGTGTTGTAATTTCCATGATTCCCAAGAATAAAGGGACAAGTCAAAGAAAAAATGAAAATGCATAACATTAACATGAACTGTAAAAACAGATGAAGGCGATGTCGCGTAGATAGTTTTTTAGAAGTAAACGGAAAACGCGACAAATTCACAATTGGGGCAAGATAGGGCAGTAGCGTTCAGTAGCGAAGTCGTTTGCAAGTTATTTAGAAATCGCATCACGCGTTCGAAAGATATGAACATTTTTTTATAGTATAAATTCCCGCTTGTAAACAGACGCAGTAGCCATTTTGTGCTTTAGGTTCAGTAAATCAAAAAGGTGTTTGTGGCGAAAATTAAGAGAACGCGTGAAGCAATACAAACAAAACTTTAAGAACCAACAGAATAAATCATTTAGAAAATTATGGTAACAGTCGCAACGTTGGGAAACTTCGAGGGGCTACGCCAGGGAAAAGAAAATGTGAATTAAATTAAATGATGTAATATTTTGTAGGGAAGCAACAGCGATCGTGTGATGTTAAAGAAAAAGAGCTGACGATCGGACACAATGACGTAGAGGGCGGGTCGAAGTAGCTTGAATACGGACGCATGTTGAAACGCTCCGCAAAAAATTTTTTTTTAAAAGAAAATTGCGTTCAGTTTGTGAATAGAGTGAAATATATCGTGTTTAGTACCTGTCGAGTTAATGGAAAGATAAAACGTGGAAGTGATATTTCTATATTTCACAAAAAAACGCGTTCGCGGAACACTGTCGCCATATTGTCGGTCGCAGTTAACAAACACTAGTATAGTAATTAGTGAGTAGTTTTAATCAGGGGTATTCTTCATTTTGAAATTTGTCGTTAACAAACGGGGGGAAATGGATGGATGCTGTGGGGGGATGAATTAATGGATGCTACGTGTATACGGAGGTGACATGGAACAATGGCGTTACGCGGATGGCCGATTTCTACGAAAGGAAAGTGCAATAACTTTGCGTAATTTAATAGTTCAGATAAATGGGAAGAAAGAACAGACTGATTTTAATGTACAAGACCAAGTTTTGCGGAAATAATAATAGGCTATATTCAGACAGAATAGGGATGCATTCAAGTGTGAATGATTTGTTTTGTTTTTTTGTCGATTGTGTAAATAGTAAGTGTAATGTGATTTTATGTATTTCAGGTATTGTGTTTTATTTTTTTATTGTATTGCATTTTGTATGTTTTGTTGTTATGTCTCCAGCGGAATTGTGGAAAGTGAAACCAGAAAAGAATAAATAATGCCGGACGTATTTGGTTCGACAGTAAGCCATATGATATGATTTCGTGATTTTGTTAAACAGTGACCTACGCCCAAGTGTCCAAGTACTCGTTAGGCTCCCGTACAAAGGGCCCAACCCGCCTCACGCTCAATGTTTTATAACATTGAAGGGTAAGCAAGTAACGGGCACAGTTTTAGATAAAGGAGGCAAAAGTTAGCAGGGCATAAATTTGTATAGATTTTATATAGAGTAGAGATTCAAGGTATAGTCGTTTTATTTCATATTGTCGCCGCAACGTGGTGCGTTACATACAGATTTGGGGTAAGTGACAAGACGTTTCCATTACAGTGTTTTTTAAATATAAGAAAATGAATAAGATTTAAAGTTTTTTACCAGGACAATAAGATTTTTTTGTGGGATATTTGTCACTTTCTCACCAAGATTACAATAATTTCTCTTTTACGCAGTAAGGGCAAAAAGTAATAACGGATCAACTACATACAATAAAGACGTACTTTATAAGCAAGTTATTGACAATTAAACAGTGCATTTAACAGTATGTTTAATATAAACACATTCATTTAAATGTTGAATTTACAAACAACTATAGAACATAGTATTTAATACGTTATTAAATCAGAGATTTTGATATGCATTCTGTGAAAAATTTGCAAAATAAATAAACTCTTATCATCAAAATAAATACAATCTTATTACAAAGAAACACTAAAAATATCAAGCAAGGTCGTTAGGGTAGTATGATAGTAAATCGTGTTAAATAATAGTATTTATTGGTTTACGTGAAATATTCAAGTAATGATTCGCCATTTTTGCGCAAAATAAGTCGATTCCTGTACGTAGAACGCTCGAGTTCTAGCCAATACCTGTAGAGGTTTACCATTCAAATAGTTTTATTAAACCCAAACAACTTTTTCACACAAATTCTTGCCAAAACCCTCCTTGCTCTCTATAAATAAATAAATAAATAAATAAATAAATAAATAAATAAATAAATAAATAAATAAATAAATAAATAAATAAATAAATAAATAAATAAATAAATAAATAAATAAATAAATAAATAAATAAATAAATAAATAAATACATAAATAAATAAATAAATAAATAAATAAATAAATAAATAAATAAATAAATAAATAAATAAATAAATAAATAAATAAATAAAAAAAGATTTTACATTCAATCAATCAAAAAAGCATTTTCTAAACCCAATGATTTCTTATTTACCAAAGGCTGAAAAGCATTTTGAAATATCTTTATACTTGTATATAAATCATTTATTATACAATAATATTTAATATAATTGAATTGTTTTCATATCATTCTACGCTGGCGTGAAGCAATGTAGTTCTTCATAAAGGCAAAGTTTTCCCCTCGGGTAATCTGCGTGTTTTAGTCCACATCTCAGTTGTCCTTTTGTGTCCTACCATTCGGAGCAAATAGGTGTCTTGGACGAGTCTTGGTCTGCTAGTAAGGTAATTAGCATTTTGTTTTATGTATCGAGATTATTTCAAGAGACGTATCAAAACTTTTTGGGGAGATTTTAAATACCTCATTGTTACCATACCGTTAACAGCAATAGTGGTCCTAAACCTAAGATGTTGATCTAACAAATAACCAATTAAAAAAAATGACTGACACTGAAAAATCTAAAGGCGTCCCGAAAATATATTTTGAGAGATATTAATTTAGAATACATATCAAATGTTAACAAATATCTCTAATACATCGATGAATCATAATAAACAATATACACAACCACCTGGCCAGAACGACGGCTTAGGGCCGATTTTAGTTACAACCTCATGTACTAAGGGAAAAGTCGTATTCAATCAGAGCCATGACAATTAATCAATAATGAATTAGAAGTAACTAGTAGATAACACAAAAACTTTAACCTATAATAGACTTAATATAAACTAATTATACTATTTTAATCAAATTAAAAACATAAGAAAACAAAGATTTAAAAGCCATATGAAAGAAAAAACTTTTAAAAACCATATAAAACTACATTTACCTTACAATTTTGAACTCACTTAAAAACTAACTTAAGAAAATACGAGAAATGAAAAAACTTTAAAAAAAAGATATAAAATATTACTTATGACGTTTGAACAAATTTAGTTAAAATTTTTACATCCTTACAATATCCGCTCAAAAAAGAGTATTTAAATATTTTTAATGACCCAGGGTTTTAATTTCCTAACATTTACTGGAAGTATTCCACTCTCTGGTCGTTGTTACTAAGTAAGATTTATTGTAAAATTGGTGTTGCTTTTAGCAATATTGCGTGCAATATTTCTGGAATCTTCTTGTTTTAAGATAAGAAATTTTATGAGAGAGGTAAGTAGAGTACCCGTATTTAATATTTTGTAGAAAAGGCACAAACGTGCGTGCACTAAAAGTTTAATATGTTATTTGCTTTTAGTATTCCTTTATGTGATAATACTTTCTGATATTATTTGAAACCTAACAAACGCTTTTTGAACTCATTGAAGTGGCAGCGGTTGATTTCTTTACGTTACCGTACACAATGTCACCGTGGTCAGCACAGGGAGCAAGAGGTTTTTACAAGTAGTTCTTTGGTTTTGGGTGGAAGGCTTTGTAAGCACATTTAAGTGAGTATTAAACATACCTTTGCGGCAAGTGTCCCAAACATGAATCCCAATTTAGGAATTTATCGATGGTCAGACCGAGATTTACTGATTAACTGAAGCATAGAGGAACAGTAGTGTAATCCCGTACGATATGAGGAATATTTAGATTTTGAAGTGTTTTGTGGACCAATAGGGGGCCCAAATTTTAATTGATTGAGATTTTAATGGATTTAGTTTAAGGCCGTTTCTCACTGACCATTCCGTAAATGGGTTAAATCTGGTTTTTTTACTAATTAAATGAGCCACTTCAGAAGGTTTCACACTGACGTAGATCTTAGTCATCTGTAATTTATGTGCATGGTTGACCAACGCATGTATTCCCGATGGAAAAAGGGACCAAGTACGGAACCCTGTGGCACTCCCGTGAAACTGGTTTAGGTGACGGGGAAAATATTTTTCATCTACGACCTGTTGTCTATTACTAAAACAATTTTAATCCACGATAATGTAGAATCATAAAAACAGAACTTTACATTTTGCCTGAAGCACTTATAGTCTACTGAATCAAGTCCTTGCTAAAACCTAAAGCGTTAGCGTTATTATATTGACTTCATCCAGGATTCACGAATTTTTGGTGACTCATGTAAACCGTTGCACTTCTACCTTCCTAAACCACATTGAAGTGTGGAACATCATTTATGGCGAGATACGTGTATATGAGTTGACGTCAACTTTTCCGAGGACTTTGGATAAAGTTGGTAATATACTATAGTTGATAATCCCCAAGAATTTAACTAATTTAAACATTTCGGGAGGTGACGTATTAAACTAGTTTCCAACTGGAAAAATACTGGAAAGAAAAGTTTATTATGTGAGTTGCGCTGAAGGCATCTTTTAAAACCAATTTTAATGGCTTTGCCGTTAATCCGAAAACCCTTTTGAATTTGATTTGAGCCTTTTACTATTTTTCGACTTTTGGCAGTCAACAATTTTTTTAATTTGTTTATTTATGGTCGCTTTATAACAGTTCAGGTCATCAGCGACCTCACTGTTTACATCAGTACATTAAATTTCAAGGTTACAAATAGTTGAATCATTACATCATAAACATTATATCAATATTAATAACAAAAATTGCATCATTATTATATTACATTCAACAATTTCTATTTCTAGTAGTTTTCAAAGTTTTTACAACCTTCTTCTGTTGAACGGGTGAATATAAGCTGCCTTCTATGTTTAATGATTTCCTTATATTAACAAGCCCTTTGGCAGTCAAAAAATAAAATGAGTAGTAGATACGGTAGCACCACATTTAGGACAAGGTCCAGGGTTGGTTTTTTGAACAGATGACAGTAATTCAGGTTAAGTGCCCAAATCCTTAATCTTGAAAGACCACTACTTCTCTTCTTTTGAAGTTTGATTTCGGTAGACCTGGTTCAGAATGAGTTTCTTACTCGATGTCTCTTTGTAGACTCCATCTTCCATTGTGAGTTTCAATACTCTAAACAGAGTCATTGAAAGGTTTCTATATTTTTCTGGGTGCCATGCATTTGGTAATGATTTTTGTCATTTTGCAGCAATGTCTGCCTTTTCATTTCCAGTAATTTTCTTATAAAAGGGAATCCAAACTAGTTCTTTTTTGGGCTCCTTTTTGTTTTGGGTAAATATAAGTTCTTGGATAGTTTGGATTATTGGATTGCTGGTGTATGGGTTTTTCAATGGCTTTAAGGGTTGACATTGAATCTGAAAGATGACAATAGACATGTTAGCAGATCTGATGCTGATTTCAATGGCATTAAACACTGCCATGCTTCACATGTGAAAATGGAAAAGTAGTCGGAGACGATATAAATTGACTTCATTATCATTTGTTAGAATTATTGCAACCAGCTTTTCCTTCTCGTTTTGATCCGTCAGTGTAAACTTGGTAGAAGTTATCACTTTTTTGAAGCGTTTCTTTTACCCATCTTGTACATTTGTATTAGATTTAGAGGAAGGGCATGGAGTATTTACTAATTGGGTGTTTATGGTAATCTTATGGTCTTGCCAGTGGTGGATGTGTTTTAAACGTCTTGGTAAGATGAGTTGTTTAACAATATTCAAGTCATTCATGTTTTTAAGAGTCTTTCTCAGAGGTAGTGGGATTTTGGACGTGTTTATATAGTTTTTTTGGGAAATTTTTGGAAAATGGTTGAGTTTGTGGGATTGGGTGGGATACTAAAGTTAAATTTGCATAATTCAGACATTGTAATTTGCACGTCTTGGTACTATTTTTGCTAGTGGTATTTGTCTTGCTTCCACTAATAGGTTGTTGTGAGCTAGTACTAAAGCCCCAAAAAGTTAATCGACCAGCACTGTTGATTATTGGGTTCAGTTTTTTTCAATCCCATTTTCGGGAGCTGAATTATAAATTACTGCTCCATAATCCATTTTGGATTGAATTGTGCCCTATATGATTAGATTAAGCATTCAGACTGTGCATCCCATTTAATAGAGGACAACATTTTAATAACATTTAGTCTCTAATACAATCCACCTTAGGGCAGATAGGTGATGTCTCCAGGGAGTTTTGGCATCGAATATCTTTCCCAGGATTTTACATGTGTATGTCCTTTTAAGTAGATATGTAGCGTCATAGACTTGACTCCCTGCTCCGGAGAGACAAGTTGCAAGGTATGGGAATGAGGCCAAAATAGGCCCCCGGAAGACCAACCCTTCGGAAAGCCCAAAAAGGAAGGGCTTGGAGGTCCCGGTGCAAATTTCAACGGAAAAAGCAGGCGCCTCAAGACGGTGCGTGGGGAAAGATGACGCAGGAAGTCGTGACTCGGGCATAAAAAAAAGGGTGACAAAAAGCCTGGGTTGGGTAACATTTCTGGTTTCCTCGCGGCACAACACCGCAAAACTTGTCCGGCCAAGTCTGGCGCGGAAGTGCTGTAGGCGAGGGTGTTCGAGTCTCGAGCACTGTGAAGTATGCTTGATACTTCGGGCAGTTTGTCTGCCGGGGCCCACCAGGTGCCATTTGCGATTGCCGAGTTGGCTAAACGCAGGCGCGACCGCAAGGCGCGTGTTGGGAGAGGGGCTGCTGCAGGTGTCCGACAAACACCTTAGGTGAGGTCTTGAATTTAGTGTACATAATTTATTGTAAATAAATTGTAAATCCCACTCGTGTCTGTTCCTTTTGGTGTAGACCCCTACTCACGACGTTACAATATCCTCCAATTCTTAGTGTAATTTCTTCATCCCTAATGAGCGACTTTTTAAAACACTATAAATTCAGACTTTTTTTTCGAAATGGAGAAACCTGAGTTAGTGCCAATTACTGATATTATTTAGGATTTCTTGAATAATGTTTGAGAGTAACGTAAAGATTTTTGCCACTACATAGTAAGGTGATGTCGTCTCCAAAAATAATTTTTTACAGGCTCTTTCACTATAAGGCTCACTTCATTTATTGCAATGAGGAAAGTATTACATTCGGACCGATCCTAGTGGTAAACCATAAGTCATCTCAGTTGCCTTGATAATTTGTTTTAGATTCTGACTATGAGATATCATTTTAGAAGTTAATAAGGAAAGTAAATTGATACTAAGCTGTCTTTATAAATCATTTCATAGGCTTTTTCAATGCCCAGTGAGACTGTAATCACATGGTTTTTCATTACTAATGCGTCACAGATTTCCGTGTCTATGTTTACCAGGTGATCGTTGGTTGATCAAAATGATCTAAAGGCACTTTGATGTGGTGAGATCAAGTTTTGTTTTTCTAGGCTCCTTTTCCCAGCCGGTGACAGACCTTTTTCTCATTAGTTTAATATATTGAATGTGAAGGATATTGGACGAAAATTTTTGGGTTGTGTGTGATCCTTATTTGGTTTTTGGTATTGGTATGAGTGTTGCTTCTCTCCACTGGTTAGGAAGGATTTGAGTGGTCCAAATATTACTATATAATTGAAGTAGGTATTCAAGGCCGACTTCAGGGAGGTTTATTAAAACTATTTGGTAAATTATCTGGCCCAGGTGCTGAAATGGTACAATTATTTAACACAAATAAAAGTTCACTCATAGTGAATGGTCAGTTGTGTTCTTCTTCATTTTTTTTTTAATAGTTCTTGTGTGATCTTGGTCTATGCTAAAATGTTTTGGGATTGAAGATAAGAAATTTGGGTCATAGTTGTTTCTGCGAAATTTTTGCAAACGTATCACCTAGAAGGTTACAAATGCTTGTGGGCCAGAATATTTTACACCATTCTTGTCAATAAGATATCTGGGAAGATTAGGTGTTCTTATTCCACTAATGGCCTTTACTTTGTGCTAAACTCTGTTGTGAAGTTTGGTTTTTGATGGTAGAGGTGTACTTTTTATAATTTCCTGAAAGCTCTCTTTTGTTTTTATGGTTTCTGTATACTATATTCCACCATGGAACTTGATGTTTTTAATTTTCCTGGTAGTTTGTGGGATTGACTTTTCAGCAGCTAAATGATTATCTTGATAAAGTCATTTGTTAAACTATTGTTATTTTATTGGTTTAAGTCATCAGGTTTTTTTAATTTTTCAATATTTATCTAAATATCTTGTTGAATTTTTTCCATTTTTTTTGCTGTATAATCCATTTAGGATAGATTTAATGTCAGGGTTGGGTTTTGGATATGGAAAATGTACGTTTATAGGGCAATGGTCACTATCATTTTAGGCTGGGATTACTGTACTTTAGCTTATGTCATTTGATCAATGCTCAGATCAATTGCACTCTCTGTATCATTCTTACATTAAAGTGGGTATAGTCCAGTATTCAATAGAGTTCAGATCACTGTGGTTGTCTAACCATTCTTCAATTATTTACCTCTTCTATCTGTTTTGGGGGAACCCCACAAGTTATTTTGGCTGTTGAAGTCACCCACAATTATAAATGGTTGTAATTGTGTAGTAATATTATCTAGATCATGGATGTCAAAATGTTTTTATTAGGAATATAAATATTACAAAAATTTATTGTGACTTGATTTTAACTTTCACTGCTATGGCTTCTAGGGTGGTTTGGAAGGGATAAGCTTGTTTATAAAAACAAGTTATGACATTAGTTGGGAAAAAAATTCTGTAAATTGTTCCATCATATAAATTGTGATAGATTCTGGAAGTTTTTATATCTTAAGGTGCAATAAATTTTGTCTTCTAAAACTCATTATGTGTGCAAAACCAGGTTCAGAAATTCCCGCCCGAAATGAATGATATGTTTGAAGTGACTTGGATATTTCTGTTTGAAATTCTTTTTGGATTATACTATGAGGGAAATTTTAGGGCATACACGGGGTATGATCACTTTCTTCTTCTTCTTCTTCTTCTTCTTCTTCTTCTTCTTCTTCGGGATTTTCCCTTAGGAGCTTGCCGTTTTCACCCTCCACAACTTTCGATCCTCCCAATCTCTGGTTTGAGGCCTCTATCCTTCATAGCTTCTTGGATTTTTTTTCCCATTCTAAAGATGGTCTTCCTCTTTTTTGCCCCTCAGGTGGTTGCCATTTAAGATCTTGTGGGGCATCTGTTTTTCTGACATTCTCTGAACATGTCCCCTACCACTGTAGTGCTCTATTTTCCAAGGTCTTCTTAGAACAAATTATATTCATCCTTCTCCATATTTCTTCATTTGCACTCTGTCCTTGCGAGTAAGTTGTAGGCATCGTCTCCCTGTAATCCATTTCCACTGTCCTTATCTTATCTCTTATTTTTGTGTTTGTCACATTTCCGCTCCATATAATACTATATTTTCTACTACACAATGGAATATCCTTCTTTTGACATCTTGGCGGATATTGTTATTCCATAATATGCTTAAAGCTTTGGGTTTCTTTCTTTCCATAATTATTCTCGAGTTTATATCTCAGCACATGTACCCGAGTTGTTTATTAAAGATCCAAGATATGAAGGTGTTACAGCTTTAATTTTTTTACCATTCAAGTCTATATCTTTATTCCTTGTCCCAAAGCACATACATTCGGGTTTTTTTAAAATTTTTCTAATCCCATTTATTGTATTCTTCTATTTGCTTTCTTAGCATGTACACCATATCCTCTTCATCTGGGCAAAGATTACCTGGTCGTCAGCAAATAGAAGAGGGGGTGAAAAGGGGTCCTCTCGATTTTTTTTCCATGCCGAACATTTTCTGTACCAGTTATAGAGGGCTTGTTCTAGGTAGATATTGAACAAATGGGAATACCCATCCTTGTTTTAAACCCTTGTTTATCAAAAACTTCCCGTTCTTATCTCAATTTTTTTTTGGCTTGGGGTTTTTGTAAAGTTTTTAACCAGATTGATCCACTTTTCTTTTATATCAACCTTTTTCATTGCTTCCCATATCTTTTTTTTGGGACACTATCGTATGCTTCTGGAGGTCTATAAAGGTTACATAAATATTCATATTTCTGCTTTTATGTTTCTCATACTTGTCTGATACAGTGGATGTTATCTAGGCGTGATCGTCCTCTCCCAAAACCACTCTGCTCTTCACTCAATACAGGTTTATCTTCTTCGATTTTTTTCTTAGAATACTAGAAAACAATCTTGCTGTTGACGTATGACACTTATTCCTTTTAATTTGACATGATTTTTGTCCCCTTTTTAAAAAATAGAAGAGATGTAGGATATGTTCATTCTACAGGTGGATCCTCACAAATTCTATCTTATTGAACATTTTCTTTAGGTATTTGGCAACACATCTCCACCATATTTCAAGAGCTCCATTCTTATATTTCCCGGTCCTGGGGCTTTATTGTTTTTCTTTGCATAGTGCCTTCTTATCATCTTCAGTTATTTCAAAATTGCTTTCCTCCATCTCTTATTTCTTCTTCTCCTTACATTCTGGTCTGTTTTCTTGTAGGGGCATTGAGTAGTGGTGTATCCATTTTTGAGAGGATTCTTTTGTACTATGCTTTTACACTCATTATTTCTTCTCATTTTTTTATAATTTTCCAGGCTTCCGAATTTATTGTATCCTACAGTTCCATCGATGTATGTACATAACCTATCCCAATGTTCATTTTTTCCATTTTACACCTGTTTTACCTTTTTGTCGAATCAGAACATATTTCTCTTTGACTCTGGTGTTTTATCATTTAACCATTTATATATGCCCTTTTTCTTCTCTTGAATCATTCTTAAATTCTCAGAAACTTTTCCCTATATTTCCTTTTTCTTTCTTCTTCAGGGCTTCTTTGCTGCTTCCCAAATACTCTCTTCAAGTGTTGATACAATTCTGTGGGGTTGCCATGATCACTTTAAATTGTTAACTAATGGCCTGATCGTTTTGTGAATTGTTGATATTTAACGTTTGGTATTTCTTTTGAAGGTTTTCTGCTGTTATTCTGCTGCTGAGGAAAACACAAATTCTATTCTTCGAGATACGTGCCGAATCTAATATCGTTAGACTTCACTAAGGTGGTTAGTTTATTGACGTAGTCGTTAATGGTAATACTTTCATGACTCCATTATCACTGCTTGTTCTTTGATGGGAATACATCGCTAACAGTTGCACTTGCGTACGACCCTTTTCTTGTGATACTGTAGATCGTTCTTGAGTAAGTTGGGTTATGTTTGCTTTACATTGGGAGTTCGTCATTGTGGTTGCAGGTCAGCCGCAATGCAGTGTTCCCGTTAATACAATAGTTGTACTTACGTATCTGCTGGAAAATTTTTCGTAACGTAAATGCAGTTCTAAACTTCCTCCGATACATACACGATAGACGCGATACAAACGCAAATAGCACCACTGGCAGTCAACATTGTTGAAATAGAGACTGTCATCACAGCGAGGTGCATGTGATTCCAGAAAATGAATTTTTTTTTTTTTAATCTGTAAATTTACAATCTGTTAAAAACAAGAACAATAAGTAAATATGATGTTAAATACAATTTGCATTGAAAGGTCACCACTGGTGATCTTCCTTTATCATATTACACACTTGTAATGTTGACAAAACATTTGTGTTAATTTTTATTACAGTATTATCACTATTGTCATTTTAAAATTGTTGCAAATCCAATGGTTTGAACTTTTTCAGTCTTTTGACTTCTAAACTATTGTCAGTAAGTTTATGCTAGTACATTTTTATGGTTTTCTAGTTTGCTGACATATTTATGGCTAAAATTTCTAATTTCTTGTTGTACTGTTGGCATTTTAAAAATCATTATGTAGCACATCTTTCGGACGTACCAGGGAGCACTAGCAATGTCTCTAAGAACCTTGGATTGGAATCCTGTAGGGTTTTGAATATTTGACCTGCAGGTGGAACCCCAGGCTGTATGCAGTATGTCCCGATTGGTTTCAAGAATAACTTGTATATTAAAAGTTTATTTTCTGAGCCAGCACAGATTTTCTTCCTAGCAACCAGTATAGTTGTTTGTATTTATTTGTGTTCCTTGCGTTTGTGTGTAAGTGCTTTCCCTGTGAGTTCAGAAAGTGAAGTGACTTTTCTTGAATAATAGGGTGTATTTTGTGTAGCAAGCAATAATCATCTAGGTCATCTAGGGAATTTCTAATGAACTGTAATTCGATTTACATTTGCAAATTCCCAAGTTTTCAAGTGTTCCATATCCTTCTTATGGAATTTGTTTGGAAAAGATTATGATAATAACAATCTTGCGTTTCTGACTTGTTTTTCGACATTTCTAGCTTTTATATTCTTTTCATTTCATCAATTTTAGTAACTTTAAAGGGTTATATCCAAATTTCTTACTTTTATATAGACTTTCATCTCATTTGTAAGCTATAGAGCAGCAGGCCGCGTAACACGGAAGTTTTCCATGGAGCGTGCTTGTTAAAGGTTCATTATGATTCCATTAAACATATTTACTTTCCAGTCTAATAAATTGTTGATATACTTGCTGCAAGTTGCACGTTCCCGTCGACTGAAATACTGTAATATCTAAGTTTTTTTAATCACGGTAATGGATTGTTTTGTTTTTGTATTTAGGTACGCTTAGTCAGTATACAACAAAGTAAATCAGGTTTGAAATACCTGGAACAGGAACTTGATGATATTGTAATATTTAGAAATATCTGAAACAATCAGTTATCAATCCAGATTCCCTTTAGGTAGAAATGAGTAGGATCAATTTTAATACTTCAAATTATACTAACTGAATGTATGAATAAATTAGTGGCAATTTTGTCAAAATTTTTAAGTCACAATTAAAATCCCCCAGTATAATAACATCTGACTCTAATTCTGAAAAGTCCGTATTTGGAGGCCAATATACAACCCCGACAAGTAAATGTTTTCCCCAATCACCATATCAACAAACATCTATTCCAAGCTCTGTGAGTTAGAAGTTTCACTAATTAATGAGACGTGTGTGCGAGATTCCAAAAGAACATGAAAAATTTCTGAGTGATTTTTCTTTAGAGATTGCGCGTTAATGGAAAGACTGACAAGTCACGAGGAAAATGCGAAATGGACGCGTTGAGATCTGAGAGTGTAGCAGGGCTTCGAGGGGGTAGCAAGCTTAACGCCGGACTGGGGTCAATGCCACGGCAGAATGTCTAGGGGCGCGGTTTGCGGCAAGACTTCATCTACATGTTGGGCCCAAAATTTTGATAGTATTTGAAAGTGTGTCCTTACAGGCAGACGAAATTAAAATTAATAAATTACAAGTAAAAATTAAATAGTAAACAATAATCTTAGTATAAGAGCCATCGAAAACAAATTCTAAAGTTACTGGTAGGGGTCAACTTCCACATTCTGGTGATGTCTTTTCCCTATGTGTATTTCATATATTGCCCTATCAAAGGACCATACATTTTCAAGCAATTTTGCAATACATTTTCTCAATATTTCAATCTACGTGAAGCTAACTTCTCTCTTATCTTTCCACTCCCCACATGTTTTTTTTTATTTTTTAAATATTTCACCCTTTCCTAGACGATACTAATTTCACTATAATAGGGCGACACTTGCCATCAGTCTTAGGTCCTACTCTTTGGGTCCTATCAATGCGTCAAAGTAAGACACACCAATATCCTTCGCCGTCTTTTGCCGGGTAGGTCGCGCCGGCTAAGCTCACGACTTCATCGGGTCGGCCTCTTGCGGTGAAGTGACTGCTGCACTTGTTTAGGTTGAGGCGAGCTTTTTGGCTCAGCCATTCGGAGCTGTGAGGCAATCGTTCAGACATCTCACCGATTTCCTTTTGTCCGCCGATTTCGCGTAAAGCAAAGTCATCCGCGAACATCAGGAGCCCGCAATTGGAATGCCGGTGTTTCTATCAACTGGTAGCGGCGCGTCGTTGACGTCAGGCCGAATAGAGTGAGGAGAGCACGTTTCCCCCGGCTCATTTTGGACGATTGTGCGCCATTGACGCGAACTTTGAATCGTCTATCATCCAGAAGCTAGCGATTAGTCTGATGAGCGTCGCTGATTCTAATGTCCGCAAGACACGCGAGCGCCCTCTCGTCCACACAGAATCGAATGCCGACCGCATGTCTAGAAAACCACCGGAAAGTTCTGCCGTCTTTCGAGAGAGAGACCGATCTCAGTACAAGCCACGTCAGTGTTGCGCGGAAATTGGGCCCAATTCGAAACCCGAATTCTCATCTCAAGAAGCTTAAGGCGCCGTATTTCCGGTGCAAGCGCTCAGGATCAGGCGCTAGCTTTGAAAGAAGCGAGAGGAGACTAATGGTCTGTAACTTCGGAAGAAGTTGGTCTTTGTTACGTTTTGGTATCATGGATACTGTCGCGATTTTCCACGCTCTGGGAAATATCCTAGCGCTAGGCACGAGTTTAGGAGTTCCTAGGAACTCCTGGCGGCTGTTATACTGAGCGTCCGGCCCGCATGTCTTTGGCGTGTTCAGGTATCGCAACACCTCGCGGAGCCCCTTTCCCCGTCACACGTCGCGTAGAGGTGCTCGGCTAGGCGGTCAGGTAGTCACGCAAGCGTGCAACGGTGCTCTGGCCCCCAAACTCATCGGACACAAATGGCGGAACTGCCGTTCTCGACTCCGCGAAGAGTTCGTTTTTTCGCGGCGTCCGCCCCCCCCTTATTCCGGCTGCAGAGCGGCGTGGCCGGGCGGTAGGTCGTCTCGCCGATCGTGAGGCGACCACCTTTTCGGGTTCCGCGGGCGGGGCCGCCCCGGAGGCGCCCGGCTCGCCATTCGCAGAGCGGGGCTGGCTGCGCAGCGGACGGAGTCGGTCTGCCAGGGGGCCGATTGCTCGCCGAGAGGAATCTGTTTCGAAGTGGAATGGGAGACCGACCCCTTCGGTGCCCGTGGGCACCTTTCCTGCCAGACTCCGTTCGCCGCCTCCGCCGTGGCGGCGCCATGCGTTCGAGCGGCTGCTTCCGGGCGGCTAGGCTCTTTCTTCCCCCTCCTCTGCTTGTGGGGATCCACGAGCGAGGTTTCCCGAAGGGCTGGGGTCGTGCTGTGCTTCATGGCCGCTGGCGGGCTGCGCAAAGCCCTCCGTGCACGGTCGCTTTTCGGGGGAGGGCCCCCCTCGGTCAGGTGCGGCCAGGTCGTTCTGCTGAGTGGAAGGGCGGAGCGCCTAATCCAGGCGTTGCCTCGGCCGGTGTGTCGGGCCGCGTTGCCGCTTCTGCGTCGATGGGAAGTCCGGGCGGGTGTGCCTTGATTTTGCGCGCGCTCCCCAACAGTTGGGGAGTTGTTTGGCTGCGACGCGACCTCCAAAAATGGCGAAGCTCCGTTTCCTTCGTCGGCGAAGGCCAAGAGCGCCTCGTGGGCGCATCGCTGCAGCCGTCTCCGAAAACTCCCGAGGGCGAGCAACAGCCGGGGCAGCGCCACTACGGCACTGCTCCAGGTTCTCCTCCATCCACGCGGGTTTGATGCGCCGCCGCGGGGTTGTGTTGTCATCCCTTCCCGGGGGGTGGGTGGCGGGGTGGCACCACCGGCTGGGCGCTCGACATGCTGTCGTTGTCCTCCGGTTTGCTGTCGCTCGCGGGCGAGGGAAGGCCGCCTGGTACCCCGAATGACCGCACACGGGCGCGGAGCTCAACCGCGGCCACAAAGACACCGCGCGGGCGGTGAAGGCGGCGAAGGTCGCCTGGCGGAGCAGAGACGGAACGTCCTCCCTTCGACTGCCAGAAAAGGCTCGTCCAAAAGCGCCTAGATGAGACCCTGACCCTCTTGGACGCTCTCCGTTGTGCAGGCAGCAACAGATGCGCTCCCGGCGATGAAATTTTTGTTCTCGAGGAGGTCTTTGCGCTTGACACATGACGATAAACACGGCCAACAAGAATATTAGAAAAATGAAAATAGTTAAAGCACACTTAAATCAAATGATATTTGTA
>CAXIVR010001472.1:0-17738 GCA_964035755.1 Teleogryllus oceanicus
AAAAAATTTCTGTTTTCGAAACTTTTTAACAATTTTGCCAAGTAACAAGCGTGGCCAAATAATAAATTATCCAGCATATGGGCAACCAGGGTGCCACTTCCGTTCGCGTTACAATATCGTTTCCTCCCATATTCACGATGGATCGGCTCCCAGTGAAAGTTTTGCTGGTTCTGCGCAGCCCAGTTTCCGTCACGAACGATGCTGACAACTTCGTTTGAAAAGCGAGACCAGATATTGACCGCCATGTTGCACAGAGAGCAAGAAGTGATGAGAAACATTCCATTAAGCGACAAGCTGCAAGTGGCATTAAGTTACACTTTTAACGATGGCCACTCAAAATACCATAATGAAGGAGTAATTGTAATAAAGATATATTTTAAAAAAAGTGCTTATCTGTTTGTTTCAATGTGATAATTTTGGCATTTAAAATTCCGCTAATATTTTGATCGAAACTGATGCCGAAGCTCATTGGCTGAAGACGGATGGGCAAGAGAGCCTTTTATTTCACCCACGAATTTTCCCGTTGAGTGTACCATAATCGATGTAAGATTTCGAGACTCATATGTCGTTATTAAATCAATGTTTAAATATCGTTAAAAAGTTTTTTCGAATCATATTTTGGCGCAATTTCAAATTTTAAACTAATATGAAATTCTATTTAATTGTACGTGTACATCTGATATTTACATACTCAATTCATTTATTTCCATCTTTTGCATGCGTTGATGCCATTACTAGATAGATACCGTCAAATGCAAAGAACTAAGTACCAACAAACTCTAGACAATAATCATGTAACCAGCATAATTCATACAACTTCAATGATTTCTATGTAGGTAGATACTTAATATTTAATCTAAAGCATAAACCATTAGTAAATTGTTTTCAAACAACTTTGAACAATCAAAAAAAAAAGTGCCTTCATTTCAAAACAACTTTCCGATTTTAAATAAATCCATTGATTTGCATGATCAAAGGCCTAAATCACTAAGCTGAACAAAGCATCTGATGATCATTAATGTAATGTATCTATTAATTCTTGAACAGAAAAACCTACAATGAACCCGACCTTCTCATCAAAAATTCCCTCCTGCAAAATATTGTGTGGCAGATCTCTTACTATTTGCCTCTATACAATTCTGCTTTATTCCGATATTCTCAATTTTATTTTGGACTTTAATGGTTTTTTTCCTGCCAGTTTTTCTTGGATGACCTCTGGTGCTTCTACTCCAGAATATACGAGAATTCTGGTGTTCAATTCGGAGCAGTCATGGAATATACTCATAGAAAAGACTCTTAACAGATACTTCATTGGTGACAGCTTAGCGTGAATTTCTGCAATTTTTTAATTTTAACATAATCGGTTTTTTTAATAATAGAAAAGCCATAATACTTATCTATAAAGGAAACCAAGTTTAATATTTATTTATAATATCAAGTTCCCTTGAAACAAATGTTAGTATGTCTTTATTAGGATATAATGTACATTCTACTACCTTCTCTTCTTGATGGATACATGAATTTCAAACATTCAAAAATTTTTGAATACACCATTTCAGAAAATCTTTCTCTGGCAAGATGTGAAAACAACGAACCTGTTGACAGTTGAAATTAAACATGCAATCATCAGTTCAAGCTAATTTAATAATTTGTTATCTCTAAATACAATAGGTCTATCCAGTTTCTGTATATATATATATATTTTATATATATTTATATATATTTTCCTCATAAGGATAAAAGAAATGACAATATATAATTGAAATTCCTCATTTCATTAGCAGGAGTGGACATAGACATCTACTTTAGAGGAGAGAGTGTCTCAGACTTCATGTTATAATGTAATAATATTAAAAAATGTCCTTCATTGAAAATAGAATATTTTAAACAAAACAAAATAATAATAATTTTATATTTATTGAGTCACATATACAATTACAATGTTGATAATCAAATATGATGTATATGGAGAGTACAGTTCATGCATCTTGAGTGCGAGAGAAATTACATTTATTGCCCAGAAGAAAAACAAGTGGCATCTCAGCATTAGCTCAAAGGACCGGGGAAACTGGACAATAAAACCTGATGAAGTTAGGGTCATTGGCTAGGATTATACTACAATCTTACTCCAGATATATAAGATATTATATAATAGATAATTATTTTGAGCAAAATAGTTAAACTAACATAATATAATTTAATTTAAAATAATTTAATATTGTAAGATTTGTACAGTTCAATTTTAAATAACATTTACTTGGTATAGTGTTTTTCCTGTACTACTTATAATAATAAAAATTTAAATTAATAATAATAATAATAATAATAATAATAATAATAATAATAATAATAATGACAATACTAATAAAAATATTAACAGTACATGATAACAAATACGGTAACAACTCATATGATTTAACAGTATTAATATATCCTTATTTAAGTCTTGAAATGGTGAGGAGGAGGAGCGGTTATGGCCAGGTTTTCAATTTCTACACCTAGTCTTGCAGCTCCTGAAATCACATTGTACAATTAGTCATTGATGTTTTCCCTGAATGCTATAAAAGTTTGCTCCAAAAAGTGTTTGAGTTTATTCTTGAGTTGTGTAGCCTGTCTGTCTCAGATATATTGGTAATTTGAAGAATTGTAGCCTGAAGAGAATTCCCTTTTGGCATAATGTCTTGCACATTGGTTGATAAGAGTTACATGTTATAGGGGTAAGGCTTGGGGTTAAATTGTATTGATTCGTTGTTTACTAGATTTTCTTTACAAACATTATAACTTCATAAATGAATATACAAGACAGTGGAAGTATATTAAGTTTTTTGAATCGAGGCCCCAGGACTGTTCTTTTGTATTTTATTGTTTGAATGATTCTTTTTTGTATTTTGGATGTTTGTTAGCCTCTGGTGTTGGCCTCAAATTATTATCCCTATTGAGAATAAAAGTGCACATTTCGAGTACACTGTTCAAGATGTCTCAATGGTGCTTTTCTTCTTATTATTATTCTAAGGCATAATTGTTTTCAATTTTGAATTAATATCTCCTAGGGGGTTGTTCCATTTGAGGTTGGATTGTATGGTGATTCCAAAATTTTGTTTCTGTGCTTGTGTGATGCTGTTTCCTTCTAATGTTAAATTTGGTGATACTGTTGTGTTGAGTGGGAGTTGTAAAGGGGTTTTGTGATTGTTTTGTTTCTGTTCAGGATTGGTTTGTTGTGGTGGATCCATTGAATTAGTTTGGATGGCTGAATTGGCTTTGTCTTGTTGGCTTGTCTTGGTTTGGTCGTTCTTTCTTTGAGTGTCTTTTCTATTAGTGTCATCTGCAAAGAATGCTTTTTTGTTTTTTTCCATTATTGATAGAAAGTCTGATATGATGGTAGCCCAGTATTGATTGGTAGAGACAAATATAAGAAAAAAAATCAGCCTAGAGTGGACATATGGACTAGCAAGACTCCATATTCACATCTCTTGCTCAAGTGATGTATTTATTTTGTTGTCTTTTGGTAAGGTAATACTAGTATTCGTTTTCTCCCTATCCACTTGTAAGCAATTCTCTGTTTCCCATAAGATTCAAATTTTGACAATAAAATTCTTGACCTTTGTGTCAAGGCTTTTGAAAGGTAAAAGAAAGAGCCCTAAGGAATTTCTTTTGTTTTAAACGCTGGGGATTTCATTTAAAAAGGTTTCAGTTGTCGGTTTTCCCCTTGAATCCATGTTTTATGTCAGTGGTAATGTTACAGTGTAGAGTACCCAACCTTTCATAGAAGGTTTTGCAAAAATTTTTGAAAACAGACTCACTTCTGAAATTTAAATGCATAATCTTCTCACAATTTCAATACAGTATTGAAATAGGGGGAGGTACAACTCAAAACAATATGGATGGATTAATGGTCCTACAAAGAAGTGTATCAGAATCATTTAAAACCAAATCAAGACAGTACTGTAAAATTTCTTCATTAAATATGAATTACTAACTGTTGTAGCACTCTAACTCTTACAAAAGTAATACTACTATTGAAAATAATCAGAATCAATATATATTGTGAGAATAAAGAGTACAAAACCCTATCATACTAGAGGACATAGGATTTCACTAACAAGTCTCCAACTAATGAAGATCCTTTCTCATTCAGCTCAGCTTCTTAATAATCTCCAATCACCATGAAATTGTAAAACTATCTATATTAATTATTAATATACTAAAACATTGCTAAACTCCATCTTATTAGTGTGTGTCCATAAAAAATATCTGAACTGCTTTAACTTTCAATTAAAACCATGTACCGCTACAAGAATGACCTTTCCCTGCCAGCCATTCAGTTTCAGTAAGACAATTAATTATAGCGGATATTGTAAGCACTACAATTTATTAACCCCCTAACCCCAACCAACAATTTTATGCACCTAATATTTCAAGTCATTGTAAACATTAAACTACTACTGTAAAATAATGTGAATTAAATAATTATCAATTTCTTCCACTGTATCATCATCTGCTGGTTTCTCAACAAAATGCATTGTTAAACATATTCTGAATTTAATGACGTGATTTTGTATAATTAAAATGTAAAAATTTTATTAATGTTTATTTGAATAGTTGCATGCTTTATTAATCATGTAAGTTATCAAGTGAGCTATTTGAATTATTACTCTAAGTTATGTAATTGAATTCTAAATACTAATATAACTAATTTAATTTTTTATATTAATCAATTAATAATTTTAAATATAATTTATCAAGATAATATGAATTTGTTTATTTATTTATTATTTCGTCAAAAAAACAGTTAAAAACTCGTGTAGGTGCTATGGGAAAAGTGAATTTGTGACATTTTAAAATTCTGTGATGCCTACACTAAGCCATATACTACTTAAATTTTGAATTTTGAAAGGGAGAAAAAAAACAAAAACTCCCATGTAGTAAAATCTATTTTCAAAAATAAATAAGAAAAAAAAATTGTTAATTTATTACTGTAAGTGAATGTAGTAAAAAATTAATTAACTTACTGTAATTTTAAATAACCTAAAAGACTGCTTGATATTATCTGTAAGTCTATAACAATAAATTACTATTATTTAAATTATTATTATTATTATTATTCGTGTGGTGGTGGTGGGCGTCTGTGGTGGGTGGTGGTGGTGGTGGAGGAGGCTCATGGTGGTGGTGGTGGTGGTGGTGGGCGTCGGTGGTGGTGGTGGTGGTGGAGAGGAGAGCGTGGTGGTGGTGGTGGTGGTGGGGATGGGCGTCGGTGGTGGTGGTGGTGGTGGTAGAGGCATGGGTGGTGGTGGTGGTGGTGGTGGTGGAGGTGTGGTGGTGGTGGTGGGCGTGGTGGTGGTGGTGGTGGGGGGATGGTGGGGCGTGGTGGTGGTGATGGTGGTGGTGGCATCGGGGGTGGTTGTGTCGGTGTTGGTGTTGGTGTTGGTGTTGGTGTTGGTGTTGGGTTGGTGTCGGTGTTGTTATTATTTCCTTTTTGACTCAGTATCGTCCCAACTACATAAGTTTACAACAAAAAAGATTTCTGTTACCGCCAGTGGTTTAAAATAATGTACAAATTTTTATTATTTTTTTGTAAACAGTTGTTGGTATTAACACTTTAAGCCTAATTCGTATGTTTCAATTATAAATATCTGTATGGGATTAATGTATTTCTCACCCCAAGTAACTTGTTTTAACAAAAATTACTCAGTTGTAAATTAATAGCAGGCGATGGGAGTATTTTCCCAGATCAATATTCGAGACTGCAAGATTCACATTGGTGATTTTCTTATCTGTAATTATCTATAATACAAGATGATTCTTAGAATATTATAGGATATCTCAGCCAGGAATGTACATTTGCAAAATATCATGCTGAATGAAGGCTGACTGGATTTTTAAAAAATTTTGAATGCATATCATAATTAACAATAAAGTTTTTTAATTTACTTATATATTTGCTTTTATTTGGGCAAAATGATATAGTGATTTTTAATGCCCCACATCCTTGTCATCTTCCCTTCCATCTACCACTACAGGCGGGGTTTCTGCTCCCAGTTCATTGCCTCCGTTATTGCAATAATCACCTAAGATCTTTTCATGTTAATGTCTCCATTGAAAAGCAATTGAAAAAAAACATGTTATATTCTGAAACAACAGAACATTAACAAAGTATGTAATGACAGACTTGGTACACATTCATACCAAAATATTTGTGTTATCATATTACTATTCAATGTGCACAGAACTGAAAAAATTTGAACTTCAGGGTGAGTGAGAGCATCTATGTTTTGCCCAGATGCAGGAACATGGGAAAAATTTCAAAGCTTTTTAAAATTTCTCATTTCAATTCTCACAGAAATTGAAAGAAAACTGCAAATGAATACAAGTTTTGATTTTGACTCAAGTCAAATATCTGATTGTTTATTCCACCTATTATCAACAGTGCATACTGATTGAATTCTCATACTCAATAGGTCACTGCTCATGACACATGACCCCATACAACATCAAGTCTCTAAAGAAGAGGCCGCCTGCATTGTATATATGCCATTCATGTATTGGTAAAGGAACTACAACTTTTTTATATTTTGGTATTAAGAACTATTTTTACTTTAGTACCATATTGCATTATTTTTTGAAATTCATGGAACTATGTTGGTTAAAATATTTTAATTTATGACAAATAGTATATTTATTTGTTGTTCTTGAGCAGTGTGTGTCTACTTTTTGGAAAGTCAATTTGGGGTTTTTTTTATTAACATTTTGCTGCTGCAGGTCATTAGTTGAAACATAAATATGGTTCAGGTTAAGCAATCTTCACAAAGTACAGCTGAAAATCCCTTCCAGAACACTACTTGTTTCAATAAAAGAACAAGTAACAAAACTCTACAGAGAATTACCCCGGAAAAGTTGTAAAACAAAACATAAAATAATAACAGAATGTACATCTTGTCTAAAATTACCTTTTTCATTCTCTCGAACTAAAACAGAAAAAAGAATACATTACACACATGGAAACGCACAGAAGGTGATGATGCACACTAAATAACGTGACATCTGCAATTTTCACATCAAAATTCAATTATGAAACTTAATTTTTCCCTCCACTTTTAACTAGCCTATTAAATATTTTAAAATATCTTTCAAGAATCAGATTAAAAAGATCACCCTCCTGAGAATCTGTTACCAGTCGATTGGTCTATAGGTAAAATTCACTGCAAAAAAGCTAAATGGTGAAAATGTTCATTAGTATAAATGGTCCCTTTATTATAGGTTCAACATGTTTAATAAGTTATTCTTGAGTCCATTGCGAAATGTCCCGTACCTAAATCTCCATTGCATACAATGTCCATTATAATTAATGCTCAGAGAAATGTTAAAAAAATTATGTTTATTGAAAAACTGTGGCATCTTTAATGACTATATAAACTATTACATGTGAAAACTAGTAATTTAATTTCAATTTTTTTCTACCAAAGGCTCAGCATCAGCTTTGTGGTATGACAGGTTCATAAATAATGTTTCCATGTTAATGTCTTAATCTTGGTATCTGCACCTTTATTTGGACATTATATCTTATTTAAGGGATGTCAACATTAATGGGTCCCAGGAGTAGTATCATGGTCTTGTTCTCAAGTTGCCAATGAATTACATTAACAATTGATTTTAAAACACTTTTCTATTATTAATGAAGTAAAAATTGAATAAGATTTATTTTTATAATAATTATTTCTTTGAAAATAACTTTACATTCATTTGGCACATAACTGCTTGTTTAACATTTTGATTTGTAGACCTTATTCAGTGGTCTTCTTGTGGACATTTTGCTGTGGTCAGTTTTTTATGGACATAAGTTTTTCTTTGGGCAATGAAATGGCCATTATGGTGGACATTTTTGCAGTGGACCTTTGTGAAATTGGGCCCTGTCTTCTGAACTGATTGATCACTGAAACATGAGAACTCTGAGATTTTAAAAAACAACCAATTCTCATCATTTTTTAATCATTTTCTGTTTCTTTTATTACAAAATTAACAAAATCGAAACTAATTAATATTATTTTTATATTAGATACCCACATTTTGCAAAATTCTTCCTAAAGTATTTTTATTAGATCATTGCTTATGAATGATGGAGTCTTTTCAATTTCAAGATTAATTACATTTCCATGGGTATGCAGGTAAGCTGAAACTTCACAATTTGTTTAATAATACATTTTACTTATATTTATTTTATTATGAGTAACAAAAGAGAACTTATATACTTATAATTAGGACTAAATTTTCAGCAAGTGTGATTTTTATAACATTGTTGCTTATGAATTCTAGTAGTCTATTCTAGCTTCAATTTTAATTATATTTACCATGGGTAGATTATATTTGTTACCATGGTAATTATATTTCCATGCCTACAGAGACCTCCAAAAGATTTTAAACAAACTTGTATTTGTTCAAAATATTTCAATAATTTAAAAATTATTTCTTTAATTGCAAATGTTTTAGCTTATTTTCTTATTAAATTTCAATAGATGTATTCAATATTTCAATATGAAGAGGTCCCATTGTCCAGTCATGCAAAGGCCCTTAAGATACTCAACTGGTCCACACTTACCTTCATAAACAAACAATTCTGATGGAGCATTGGCATTATATCGTTGCATCTTATCATGAATATTCAAGACGTTTGAAGCGGTAAATATGTTTTTTTCAAAGGCATTTTTTCTTCTAATCTATTTTTGTATGTGCTGGTTCAAGAGTACAGATTATCGAGTGCTTAGAATTTTCCTCTTTCTTGTTAATTTGTTTTTCCGTTGCTTGCCTTTTGGAGAGATTCAGCCTTTGGTTTATAAGTAACAGAACGATACCTAAATAAAATAATTGTGATCCAGAAAAATGTCCAGTTGTACAGTGAGCGAATAAAGAATATTTTCATATCATTTTTAACAAGTGCTTTACAGTATTTGTAGACACTTGACATCCCTCACAAATTCAATTCTATAAAAAATAGTACATAAATATATCAAGAATATTCTCTTCATACTAGAGAATGAATACATGTAAGGATACAATATGCTGTAACTCTCACTACTAAAGCCTTCTATCAAGACCAGAATCATAAATTCCTGATTTTATTCCAAAATAAATGGTTTATCTGTATTTGCTAGCAGTGTAGTAAGCATGCAATGGTAATGACAATCTTGTCACATGAAGTTGCGATACCAACAACAACCTAATGATTATATTAACACAGATATAATTATCTCCATATATTCATGAGCAGTGATACAACTTACGAAGGTGACTTCAGCACCGAATCGAAGGGAGTTTGCAACCGATCCATCTCATTTACGTTCTTTCCTTTTCTTAAAAAAAACAAAAAAACTGGTACCGTCTATTGCATTCGGTTTAAAATACACAACGTATAATTTAAATTATTAAAACTATACAATACGGTCGTCTAATGCCTTGCTCGATCCCCAAAACGCAAGGATTTGTGTAAATATACTCCAACTCTTGAGCAGAGAAAATGCAGAATAACACTACCTCTACAACTACAACAAATAATTTGATGTTCAAGTCGAAAGCCCCGAAAACAAATTAGACAGGTAAATGCAAGTGACTTTATCTGATCGCTGGGGTGGTTTTGTAACTTCCGCTTTGAACATCACAAGTGATGCCAATGTTACAAATACCTATAGAAATACCCCACAGACGTAATATCTTTGAAACTAACAAGGGAATTTTTCTTTTGTATATATCAAGGAGTTCTAACAGTACACGAGTACTTACGAGAATTTAGCGCTTATTTATGATCGTCTAGAGTAATCAGTTTCGTATAGAACATTTGCTTACAAAGAAGAACGAGAAGAATCAAAAAGAATCACAAATCTGGTAAGTGCTACAATTCTGTAGTCTTTGGTCAATACTAGAGACCTAGATAATTATGTAATAATATATTTTCCTAACGTAACTATCAAGTCGAATCAACGATCAGTTAGTGCCATAAACGTTGACTTTATAGTACATATTTTTACATATTTTACCGAAAACAAAAATATTTACATATTTACCCCAAAAAGCATATTTTTACATATTCAAGATTTTTCCGTCGTTCTGCAATTTTAAATTTAATTCTGCAATTTTGTATGTTTGTTGAAGAATATCCTCGAAAAACAATTTAACATTGTCAACATTTTTAGCCTCAAAACAATTTAGCATTTCAAACATTTTTAGACACCTCCACATTTTTAGCCTCACAAAATGCATATTGCATCGCGTTGAATGAGTCTTTTCATTATATCAACGGTATTGCAATGAAGAACAGGTGACGACGCAGTCCATAGCTTCAGGTGTATTTTTCAGCACGAGTATCAGAGAACAGAACGCAAAGTTTGGTTTGTGAAATGATACGTTTAGCAGCGATATCGCGCACCCACTATAATACTACGGTTTTCTTCGATAAAATCAGTGGGCACGATAAGAGTACCGACTCTTTCATCTGATTTCATAAATTACCATTGTGTTTGCTGGAAATATTTTTAGAAATCTCTTATTTTCGCGTGAGCACAATTGAATCTTCCGTTATCAACGTAAAGTTGTCTTAGGAAGATTAAAACCCCGATAAGTGCAAATCGTTGTACTGTACTTATCAATGCCGTTCAGAAATATTTTGAAGAGGTAAAATGATGATACTTCAACACACATGCCACCTCCTAATTCGGAACCTACCGGTCGCCACTAACCACGTTAGAACAATATGTGCACTTCGTTTGAAAAGCTAAGTCAGAAGTATATGACTTAGTGTAGGGATCACAGAATTTTGAAAATGTGCCCAATTCCTTTTCCCCATAGCAGTCATACGCTAGTTTTACTGTTTTTGAGTAAATAAATAAATAAATAAGTCCTGGCCACCATGTGGCAAGGAGAACGAAGTGTTGAGAACATTTTAAAAGTGGCATGAGTGTGACAATTTTCAACTGTGACACCGAGACGTGCTCAGTGCATCAACTGATGTCCTGCAGCGCCTCTGACCGCGAGGTCTTAGGTGCGAGTCTGACGCGTCAGGATTTTTGACACTAGCTTGTCAGCTGGGTCGATTCAGTCGCTGTCTGGAGGAGAATTCTAACGGCCGGCTGCTCTGATCCGTAGTTTCCGCGGTTTCTCCGATCTACACCAGGCGAATGCCGAAGCAGCACCCTAACAAACGGGCCACGGACCGCGCGTCTTTCCTTCCTCTTCCTTGTCCTATCCTCCTTACACACTTACGCTAACATGCCTACCTACCACATACCGGACACCAGTCGGGTTCTTAGAGCTAGTCGTTCGGGCGATGACCGCTGGTGGGAGAGTTCTGTTAGAAACCCACTAACCGACGGTAGGTCGGCGCCGGAACTCGCCATCCAGCGGGAAAATCACCGCATCTCAGAGGAAAACATGCACTACACTAACGGTACTAAGGACCAGAAGCAGTTGAGCGCCGGAAACAAAAAATCAATCAATAAACTGCGACCAACCAACAATAAAATGTTGTAATTAAAATAGAAGACGCAATAAATAAAGTGCTTCGTAAATCTGTTTCAGTGACTTGAACGGTGATAATGTTTACATTTAAAATTCCGCTGATATTGTGACGAAAACCTCTGTCTGAATCTCATTGCCTGAAACGATGCACAGGCGCTATCCCTATACTTAAATTTTTCTAACATGGCGTTGCAGCAGATGTGAAATCGGCTGTTACGATGTCATCAATCGAGGCTAGAACGTCGCCTGTGACGTTACTGTAGTGACGTTTGAGCTATCGACTGTCACGTTTGAAAAACAAGTGTATTTCTTTCAACCATGACTTCAACCGTTCAAAGATTGCAGAAGGTTCTACAGTTATGTGACTCACATCACCTGTTGTGCGTGTATGTGTGTGATATTATGAGTAGTGTAAAGAGACCACCAACCTATGTGTGTATATATAGTGACGATTGCGGTTGCCCGTTCGTCCACACGCCCACGCAACATGCAAACGACGGCTGTAGTCGTGGTGAGCAAGCGCGGTGCCATTTAAAGGGGCGTCACCAAGACTGTTGGCGCAATGTCCGCGGCACGCGCGAGTCATTTGACGTATCAGCAGTTAGACTGAGGAGGAGATGACATGATAGATAGATAGATAGATTTTTAAAGTTCGCTTTGAGCTAATGCTCGGTGGCAAACATTCTTACAATTAGATATACAATTACAAAACTATTGCGAATATTTACAAATATAATTACAATTAGAATTAGAGATTAATATCCAGTTATAATTAATTTTGAGTTATCTATATGTTGACTATAGCTTTTCTAACACTTCACTCCATTCACTCCACTTCACTTACTTCACTTCATTTCACTGCGCTCACTACACTCCCCCCTCCCCTCCTTTTCCCCCCCCACTACCCTTACTCACTTCATGGAATAAGAGACATGACTATATTAATAATACTAACGATTATAATAATGAAACTAATAATATAATAATAATAATAATAATAATAATAATAATAATAATGATAAAAGTCCCAGTGCTATTAAGTGACCTACATAGAATTAAGTATATTTTTAAATTTCACTACATTAGAAGGAAGGGTCTCTAGTCCTTTTGCAGGTAGTTTGTTCCAATCTACTATAGTACGATTCACAAGGAGAACTTGCCTACATCAGTTCTTTGCTTTCTACATCGTATTTTCAGGATGTCTCCTCTACTTTTATAATCAGATTTCTGTAATCTTTTACTGATGTCTGCCCATGCTGAGTCCCCTTGTATGTCTTGTACATTACGCATAAACGCGCCCGTTCCGTCTCTTAGATAAGGTTCCATTCATCTCGTCCATCAACGCGCCCATGATTTACAAACTTCCGGCCCGTTTTGAATTTTATCTAACGCCTCGATTTGCCCTTTTCTGTACGGGTCCCAGCAGGCCGCTCCGTACTCTAAAATAGGACGAACAAGTGAAGTATATGCCAAGGATCGGCATTCGAACTCTGTTTTTAGAATGCGCATTACAAGATCAGCGCCCTCCATGATTTTGACCGTATTGTTAAATGATCCGACCAACCCAAGTCGCTACGGACCAAACCAGTACTCAGTTTTACACGCGTATATCGTTGTTCTAACTGAATTCAGTGTACATTCGCGAGATTGGTAAAACAAATGAATTTACTCTTTTCGGATTTAATTCCATCTTATTTCTGCAGCCAGTTCCATAAACAGTTAAGATCGTTCTGTAAACATTTCATGAAGACGCCAATACTCCTATATATTGTGCATCATCAGCGAAAGTCTAACTTTCGATTTTATTCAGTTGAATATCATTAATAAACGCTAAGAATAGAATGGCTAACACACTCCTAGGAGGACCCAGAGGTTCATCGGCTTTCGATGAGTGTTTGTCACCTATTCTGACTGCTTGAGTTCGGCCCGTAAATTCTTTATCCACAAGATTATTCGATGATCTAATCAGTTTTGACAGTTTTCAATTAAAAGGCCATGTGGAACCAGATCAAATGCTTTGAAAGTCTAATATTACTGCATCTACCCTACTCCATTCGTCTAATGAATCTGCTATGTCCTGACATAAAGAAATAGTCTGGCTGTCCGAATAGCTAGGACGAAAACCGTGTTGATTTTGAAAAAGCCAGTCAGTTTTTCCAGACTCGTCTAATATATTCCGCAATCATGTTTCATCTGCTTGCATACAACTGATGTCAAACTTATAGGCCTATAATTATTAACAATCCTTTTGTCTCCTCCCTTTGAATCGCACTACAATTGCCTCTTTCAATTTTGAGGAATCGTATTATTATTACAGTGACATCCATTAACCTAGCAGGTAAGGAATCATGGCTTCCTCCCAATTTCAATATTTCTCCTGGTATTCCGTCAGGACCTACAGATTTATTTTCCTAATTTTTGCAATCCTTTTCTAATAATTCCTGCATCGACTCTAAAGGTTTCTATAACGGGTGTTGATTTATTTACTGAAATCCTGATCCTTCGGCTTGAAAACCGACGCGTAATGCCTATTTAAACAAGCCGCCTTTTCACTGTCATTTGTAATTAACGAACCGTCAGCTCCGCAGATCGCTGGAATATTTTCTTTGTTCCCTTTCTTATGTCTTACATACTTGAAGAAATTTTGCCAACAGTTCAATCGATCGTTTAGAATAGATTTTAGGTAATTTTCTTGGGTATGTAACTTTAATTCTAGTAAGTCTTTAGATAATTGTAGAAAATTATTTTGTGTTCTTTGTTTACATTGCGCTTACTATACGCTTTCTAACCTTCCTTTTCAGTCGCCTCACTTCTTTGTTGAAATAGACCGGATCCAGTGCACCGTAGTTTCTTGGTAGGCAAATTTTTCTAAGCATTCTAAAATTATGTTCCTAAAGTTTGTCCATATCTGTTCTACTGTACATCCGCTAGAAGCCCAAGTTGAAAATTTGCTTTTCAAATATAATTGCATGTTTGTAACATCTGTTCTATAAAACTGAAAAATTTTTCTTTCTTTAACAGGATCGTTTCAACACCCTCTCTGCACATTTTAGAAGGACTCCTTTGGTCGCTAATTCCAGGAATTATTTCGCATGAAGAGTTTGTCTACCGGTCGAATAAGAAACGTCAGTAAAGCATTATCGCGTGTCAGTTTAGTCACTACCTGCGTTAAGCCGTTGTCCCAAACCAACTCGTTAACGGGCGTTGGGCGGCCTTCAGCCCCACATCCCCTCCCAAGTAGCGTGCGAGTAAATTTAAGTCTCCTCCGATAATGACGTTTTTCCCACTTTCCTGATTTCGCGGGTTCGCTCTACAAGTCTTTGCAACGGTTCAGTACCCATCTTTCTGTGACCATACGCACCTATAATTTCCATGGTTTTGAATTTCTATCTCAGATATGTACACCTATTATTTCAAATTTATCATCCACCCATGCCTCTACTGCTTCAAAGTTGTCTTTCGCATATAAAACACCGCCAATGACGATCTATTCTATCACGTCTGAATGTTAGAAATTTTGTCTGAAAATTTCAGCGTTTAATTTCCGCATTGGCCATGATTCCGTACCTATCCGACATCACATTTATAAGATTCTACAGTGTTCCGAAATGAACAGCTTTATTATAAATACTCCTACAATTAACCTGCAGAAAGACCAGAGACTCACCTTCTGCGCGATTAGTGAAAGTCCGTCTCTCGCCACCGTTCTCGCGTCGTTGTCCGCCGTTATGTCGCCGTTCGTCGTCGCTGCCCCGCGCGCCGTCCCTCGCCGCCGTCACCGCGACACTGTCCGTCGCCGTTCGCTCGTCCCACGCCGCCGTCGCCGCGTCGCCGTCCCCGCCGCCGTCACCGCGTCGTCGTCCACGCCGCCGTCGCGCGTCGCCGTCCTCGCCGCCGTCACCGCGTCACTGCAGGTCGCAGCTACGTCGTCGTCACTCGCCGCACTGCAGTCCGCCGCTTCCACAAACCATTTTTGGGTTTCGATTCACTGCCGCCCGCCATGCAGTCTCACGAGCTTGGCGCGGAACGTTTCGGCCTCTACGCGAGAAGAGTCCCCACCTGGACTGAGCGATTTAAATGCAAGCCGTCGAGAAATCGCGTCCTGGGAACAGAATTTGGGTCCACAAAACACCTCTAGTTTGCGCCACCATTCGTACATCCGGTTGACTATCAACCCGTCTCCACGGAATGCCGCGACGCCTGAGAATCCCACTAATATATATTTAGCACTTGGAACTTTTCTGCACTTTCATCACGAGGTCACCCTATCCCCATGACGAAGTCAGATTTCTTCTCCTGGGATCGTTTGTACCGACAGTAGTATGACGGTATCTGGCTTCGAGATCCCTATTCTCCACATACCGCAGCTGCTCGTACAAATTCCGGAGGCACACAACATCCATATGTTTGTTGTGATTACCTACGTGCCTGACTATCGAGTCTCAATTACGAGATGGGTTTCTCGCAGTTGGAGCCTCTACGACTGGCTGCGCGGCGTCTCCCTGGAACAGCTCGGAGTTTCGCCTCAGAGCTGCGTTACTCCTGCAACTCTTGGATTTGCAGAAGAGCAGCATCCAGTTTCTCTTCCAGTAGCCGGACTCAGTTTCTTTGCACTTGTTGCAAACCATTTGCCGTTAACCATGTCTCCGTTTTACTACAACTCGCATGGTACCACAGTTCAAGACTCCATGTTTCCCCTGATTTCAAGTTGCTGTTACCCACTGAAAAGATGCAATTGCAGTTGTTTCAATTGCAGGTCCGGATTAGGTTCGAACCTCAATTAATAAGAGCACCGCTATCGGGGTTTCGCAACAACGACGCTGCTCCGGCGCTGCACGTCCCCGCGAAGATGCCGAGGTTCCCGGGCGCTGCGCACGAGGAAAGCGCGGGGCCCACCCCCGATGCGCGCCGATACTCCTGCGGTAGCAACCCATTGTCTCACCGGAGCTCCGCTAAAGCACGTCCAACCGCTCGACGAAACAAGGAAGATGCTACCCTACGGAGGCGGACGATGAAAACACCGGGCGACCTGCACTTTCTTCTGGTCCCGATCGCCGTTCGAGCAGCAACTTCGACCAAAAAATTCGCGAGAGATTAAGTGGAGTTTTGGACGTCGGAAATTGTAGATAGTCCCAAATAATTGAGTTTTGCCGGAGGAGAATTTGTCGTCTTCGAGGACGGAGCAAGTGATACGTAAATGTAAAAATGATTCAGTGGTAAGCAGAAGGGACGGTAATTTGCATGGTGAAGGTGCAGTTACTCGATTAGAGGGGCTGAGTAGACTTGACATCTAGTGCGACGCTAAGTAAGCCATACGCAATTATTCAATCAGTTGTGACGTGCAAGGAAAATTTGTACCCGGGGGTGAACGAGACGCCAAGGCAAAAAAAGCAGAAGAGGTTGAGGTGCCGTGAGAGGAAGAGGAAGAAAACGGTAGCGACAAGGGGCCCGGAAAGCCAGACGAGGACGGAAGGTGAAACGGCACGCGTCGCAGCAGAGATCAGCTGGCATCAGAACGGCATCAGAACCACCGGCGAACCGCCATACTCCAAGGTCAACTTTGAGGCGCAGTTGGGGGGAGCGCGAAGGTAACGGCGAGCAGCGCAAAGCGCTGAAATAAGGGCAACGCCCGCGACCGGTGAGAACTTTAAAAGGGGAAAGTTGGTAGGGGAGGGTGTTGGTAGGACAAAGGGTGTTTGTCAGAAGACTTATATATAAAACACACACACAAAACACACACACATCCTTGCTCAAACCCTCTCCTTACCAACTTCCTTTCCTTTTATATGTGGTTTTATATATATATATATATATATATATATATTATTACCCCTACGCGGGATGCTCTCAAGGTGACCTCGACCTACCTTCTCCTGGCGCTTGTTGAAAGATGAAGCTTGCCCGGCTACACCCGCAGAAGACCCTGAAGGCTGAACGGGAGCATGCGTGGGGTGGGGATGGGCATGCGTCTTGTATAAGAAACGATAGCTCTTTCATGAACTTACATTTAATACTAGTGAGCTTCCTCTGGTGAGGCCAGATACAAATAAAGAAAAACAAAAGAAACTTAACTAACTTACAGCTATGTACATCAAACGGTCATTCGCCCTCTCTCGCCTCGCTTACAGTCCAGTGCAGCGCGGGAAGTCGGGTCGATGCCGGCAGCAGGCGGCGTCTCGGGCCATCTCGATCCCCGGCGTAGGGGGGGCGCGGGGAATAGCGGCGGGTCCCCCTGGGCG
>CAXIVR010001475.1:0-36711 GCA_964035755.1 Teleogryllus oceanicus
GAACTAATTGAAAAACAGAAGATAGAACCAAACATTTTGACTTTTAATATACAGAATAAAACAAATATTTTAAATTCCGGTGAAAATGTTCGTTCCTGTAATTTTGCAGTGTTACAGACTGAGAGACTCACTGAGAGGCAGACGGAGAGACGGACCGGGAGACGAGACGGACCGGGAGACGAGACGACCGGGAGACGAGACGGACCGAGAGACGGACGGGCCGAGACGGACGGGCCGAGAGACAGGACGGCCGAGAGACGGACGGGCCGAGAGACGGACGGCCGAGAGACGGACGGGCCGAGAGACGGACAGGCCGAGAGACGGACGGACCGAAATATCAATCAACTTTTGGCCGTCAATCAACTCTTCGGTATGAAGGACGCAAACAAAAACGATTCTAGCTACACCACGTGTTAGAATTTTTTCTATATTTAGCAATCTGGATTTATCCACATTTTCGTTACCAGGGCCTGCAATAGATTTCGTGTCGAAAATTCCCGGTTTCCGGCGCTCGATTACAAGACTTTGTCCTCTTACATTAGTAAGTGCGAGAAAGTAAAAATAACAAAAACTGTAGGCGTATGGATTTCTGGACGAATTGTTTGTTTCTTTGTTGAGGACGAACAGAACAGCTTCCTGAGTTTTGTTGAAGTGTAATTATCAGTGATAAGCAAAGAATAGTTGCTTACAAACAAATCAAATTGGACAGAATACCAACTTTTGGACAGAATACCAATTTTCTACATTAAGTGTTCACCGGTACAAACGACCATTTTTCTCAGGAATCGTAACCTTTTGAGTCAACGTTCACTGTACTATTAATACTTCCGCCATTTTTTTAATCATTAAATTACTTAAGCCAAACACACCATCTCTATTGTCTGGTATCTTCTAAAGCATATTTAATTAATATTTATAACTTGTTGTTTAAATAGCCTATTAAGTGCTTACAACGCCCAGTCATACACTTGAATGATATTAAACTGAATTCGTTTATGTCAACAATAATGAAATTTTGTTTTGATTTAAAACGTTCATCCGTACACTGATTTATAACTATATTTTTCATAGAGTATTGTCAGAAAAAATTGGAGCTGATTTTGAGAAACTAGTAAAATTAACGGACGAGAGAGGAGTGAGAACAAGTTGAAAAGGGAATAAAGAGAATAAGAGGGATAAAGAGAATAAGCGGGATAAAGAGAATAAGAGGGAGAAAAAGAATAAGAGGGAGAAAGAGAATAAGAGGGAGAAAGAGAATAAGAGGGAGAAAGAGAATAAGAGAAAGAGAAAAGAGGAGAAAGAGAATAAGAGGGAGAAGAGAATAAGAGGGAGAGAGGCATGAGAGGAGAGAGAGCATGAGAGGAGAATGAGCATGAGAGGGAGAATGAGCATAGAGGAGAATGAGCATGAGGAGGAGAATGAGCATGAGGAGGGAAATGAGCATGAGGGAGAATGAGCATGAGAGGAGAATGAGCATGGAGAGGAGAATGAGCATGAGAGGGAGAAAGAGCATGAGAGGGAGAAAGAGCATGAGAGGGAGAAAGAGCATGAGAAGGAGAAAGGCATGAGAGGGAGAAAGAGCATGGAGGGAAAAGAAAAAAAGAGGGAAAAGACGATGAGGGAGAAAGGGAACAGGAGAGATATTTCACCGAAGTGTTCTTTGAAACAATTCAAAAACTATTCACTATGGTGCTTATTTCTTATCGTCCAGAACATGTTGCTGCACAAAACATCTGATATCATGATTGAGAAATTCTAGTTTTGAATTGTTTCAAAACTTACACAAGTTGACTGATACTTTCAAACTAATATTTTGAAAAACTGTAAGTAAATGATTTAAAGAACTAATACTAAAGAATTGGTTCTATAAATAAAAATATCTACCGGAGGTAATTGTATATCGTGGGCTTCGTTTGATAAAAATGTTTTTACATTTTAAGTGAAGTAGTATTATTAAATTCTAATATTACGTAACTTCGCAAAATATATAAGAAAGTATGTGCTACTTCGACAAGGCTTTTTTCCCCGTCGTATCGAAGTACAGATGCGTTAAATGATTGGATTTCGTTGATATCAGTCGGGTATTCGCCGGAGCACCCGACGTGGGTTTAAGCAGGCGCTCCTCGGAGGGGCGTGCAACAGGTGTCACTGAAAAACGCCGATAATGAGGCACCAGAGGCCGCGCCCGCTGACGACTAGCGCATGCCAACGAGGAGCGCTCCCTGGAGGGCGGGCAGCCAATCGCCTTTCCCAAAAATGCATGTCACACTGTCCCAAACGGAAGAAGGCGGCATGGCATTCTCTCTGTTGCCAAGTGGCCACTTTAGAAGAAAGAAGGTCGAACTTGAACTTAAGAACTCTACCTTCCTAAATAATGTAATTAAAAACATCAATCGCCCAAAGAGGCCTTTGCTTTAGTTTTTAAGTCTTAGTATTAAGTAGTATTTAAGTTATAGCCCTCTTATCCGCTCCAAAGCAGCAATGCTGGAGCAAAATGTATCCGTACATTGAATAAAATCCCGCCTCATCAGGGCTACTGATGAGAAAACAAAAGTGGCCATTTCAATGTCAGGCAGGTATGTAATACAGAAAATACTTCGGAGCTGTTATCACTGTTTGCCGCATTTTTATATCAATTAATTTTCCGTTTACACCAGCTAGAAACAACGTGCTGATTACATCCTTCATCTCTTGCGTGTCGTTTTCCTGTTTCCAATATTATTACAACCTCTTGTTGTGTTTCTTCTTTTATTATCGATGCTATTGGGTTTCTTCCTCAAATCGTTTTTTTAACATTATCTTTCCAAAGATTTGTTTCTTACGTTCTCCTTTTCCTTTTAACTAAATGTTTCACAAGCGTTTTACTATCTCATATATCAGTATATGTTATGAAAAAAGGTAAGTAATAATGAAAATCTGTTGTCAGGATTTGGACTGAAATACATTTATGAGGTCCTTGATACAAAGGAATATTTTCAAAACGAGCCTGTCCATCTTGTCTATTTGGACCTCCGGCATGACTACGACATTTCAATATTTCAATTTCCAAGTCAGTTTAACAACAAAGGCGTCTGGAAATAATTGATTTTCTAGTTTGATGTTTGATTGCTATCGCATGGATGCAACAACATTCACATGACATTCAATTGAAACTAACCCATTTAATTTAACACATTGGGGACAAAGCCAACGATCGGACTTTGCTTGTTGCTCGTGAGTCCCAAGCCGGGCATAGTTCGAGTTGTCGTCTTTCCGCATAGACGCAGAGTATACATCGGTTTTGAGCACTGAGGAGATGTTTGCAGTGTTGACGCGTATTGTGCTACATATGTTTGTCAATTTGAGAATATTTTGGAAATACAGAGCCAGTAATGTCACTTTAAGTTTGATGGTAGTAGGAGTTCTGCAGGTGGCATGTGTTGTTTTGAGTTTGGACCGTTGAGCATGCCACAAAATTATAATTTTGGAAAATAATTCGAAATTAGCTTCAGAAAATTTCGGAAAAATTCGAAGAAAGCTTTGGATGAAGTATGTGAAAATTCTAATTTGAAATTGGGGTTAGTTTATTTTTAATGGTTAATTTTATAAATATTTAAGTATGTCAAAAAGTATAAAAAATTTTATTGTCAACTATTGTTCATTTGCTTTCAATTAACAAAAGACAGGGTTTCTAAAAAAAGTAAGAGTGTATACATTTGTTTCACCAAAATAATTGCTGACATCACTTAAATACCTCTTAAAATTCTGGGTTCTGGGACCGAAACAATCACCAAGCTCCTGTGACTCAATGATAATTATGTTCACACAAAACAAAAAAAAATGAACACTCATTACACTTTCGAAAGTTGCAAGTCATTGCGCGTTTCCGAGTTTTTAATATCAAAATTTTTGTTAGTTCTAAAGTCACTTGGCACCACAGCGTTGCCTTCGCTACGTAATATTTGCGTTACATTTGTGTGGGTGACTCACAGCTGCTCGAGTTCACACGTGACTGCACCATTCGCCGCTTACTCTCTCGGGTCATCCAGGCAGCTTGCGCGAGGTTCCAGCACAGAGACGGGGAAAATCCTCGCCTGAGATAACCTAAAGCGAACTCACTATATGCAGACGCCCCCGCCGACTGCGGGTGCCTCCGTTCCCCCCTTTGTGGATATTCGTTGTATTTGCGAATATTACAGGACACGTATTTGATAATTTTACATACAATCATTGCTATCGGCAGGACACGTTGCGCAACCGATGCATTTGAGCGACATAGCAATGGACTTTGTTCCCCCCAATTTTTTCTAGCAGCTGATATCTCGGAGATAAATCATGGTCATGCAAAGTTTGGACTGTGAAATAATTTCGTTTGCTATGTTGCTATGTAGGCAACATAATAGAAATTTCGATGAGAGAATATCTGGTCGAAATATCTAAACAGGAAAATCAAGCGATATTTTTCGAGCAAATATATTTCTGAATGTCTTCGGTTTGGTGCTTCTTCAGGCCCAGGTGGCTCAAGGCATCAACTTATGTCACTGCAGGATTTTCGACTCTGTTTACATAGCTAAGTAAAATTTAACCGCAGTCCAGAGGAGAATTATAGTGACAGCTAGAGGAGAATTCACCTGATCGGTAGTTTTCCGTAGTTTCTCCGATCAATACCAGGAGACTGACGGAGCTGTACGCTAACAAACGGTCAAGGACCGCGCAGATCTATCCTTCTTCCTTGTCTTTCCTCTCATCTTTCTTTCACACTTGCTTACATGACTACACTACCACATGCCGGGAGACCAATCAGAGATTAGAAGTTTTCCGGCTGGGTGGTGTCGTGCAATGCGAATACCGAATGGAGAAAATATCACAAGCCAACGTGCAGATCACCGCCACCTTCCCCGATAAGAACTTGCATTATTATTACCCGTTCATGCGTCCGGAAACTAATCAATTAATCTATCATGGTTTTGCTTGACGCACGAATCATGTTTCACCGCTCAATATACGCCTTCCCACTTGGTCACAGAACTTTGCAATCTATTAAACTTTTAAAACAGAAATCAGATTAGGAGACTACTGGTTGCGATCTTCTCTGAAACTGCTGTGCGTTGCACCGATCACCGGAAGCTTATGGCCAGCGATGGGCGCGGGGTGATTTAATGTTTTCTCAAAGATTCGGTTCCATTTTTAACAGCTGGTTGCCCTAAGAATAGTTTGTTCGGCCTCAACAGCAACTGGACCCAAAATATATTAGCGGTATTCACCGCCGTTCCGTACCTTCACTAAGGTTCTTGCGTTTCAAGAAGCGGCCCTTTGCTCGCGACTAGTTTACGGGCTGGCAATTAACTATTCTCATTAAATGTACCCATCCTATTACAAAATATGGCGCTGTCCCGAGCTGAACTTTACCACTAATTTGCCTACCCCAGCTCCACCCTGCTGTATCTGGCTGACCAATCCGCTTTAGCTTTATTTCAGAGAGGCGGGGCTATTCATCGTTAACATTACAAAATGGCTGCGATCGCGAGTTATATTATGGTAAATATTTAAAATAAATATTAAAGCAACAAAAGTTTTACATAAATTGTAGAATATACGTTTAATTAACACTTCAGTGGTTGCGTGGATTACTATTGCAGTCTAGTCTTTTCATTCGCTGTTTAAAACGAGGGTTGACGAACTGTCGGCATGAACTTTTCAGTACTTTTCATAGACTGCCCAGCTATTGAATTATAGAGTAACATGACTGGAAATAATTACTTCTGCACGAGAAAAAGCGCTGAAACAGCTTAGTTTACAATAGTAATCCACGCGACCACTCGCGGTTCTGTTTCTGACCTAGGCGGACATCACGAATATCGCTGCAATCAATACTCTGACTGTTTATGCAAAGAAAAACAGTGGAGATACCTTGATTAGGAGGTGATTTCTAAAGGATCTCGCTTTGTACCGTGTGAAACAATGAATGAAAATGACGATCGAGAGAGAAACTGTGCCAACAGCAATAAGAACACGCGAGAGACTTCGCTGGGGATCCGAGAAGGGACGGAGGGTTCGTGATTCACTAAAGGGCAACGTCGGACGTTGTTATCTCTGTCATCAACGAAACAAGAGAACTAGAGAGTATTACGTAGACTGTGTTGAGTGGATGTACTTATAAAGAAAATGTGTTGAGTGAAATTGTGTTGAGTGGATGTGCTTATAAAGAAAATAAGTGCAAGATGATCATCTGTTGTTGACACTGAATCAAACAATGGATTACCATTGTAATTCAAGCAACCACTCATGTTCCAATTTTGAGGGCGACCACTGAACTGTTAAATAAATAAAGGCAAGAAATATCCCAGCAAAACACATATTCAAATAATTATAACACGCGTCTTTGTTTGCAAAAGAACAAGCGACGAGTAAAAACCCATATCTACATTTCATTGTTCATTATCGTAAAATTTAATACACAATGCAAATAATTTGCCGCAGTAACTTGTCTTATCTTGTTATTTTATTAGAAAATAAATAACTTTAAAAATACGTTTTAGAGTCAGTTGCACAAACACAGTCTTCGAAATTCTTCACAGTTGCACAAACACAGTCTTCGCAGCTATCGGTAGTGAAATATTTCAACCTGTTTCTCAGATGACCGAATATAAAAATTGTATATGGTCACTGAACATGAACATATTGTAATAAAAATAGTTTTTCTGTAATATACTAAACAAAATAAGAATATTTAAAATCCATTTAGTTGCAGTGAATAGTTTCTACTACAGACATTATTATTGTAAGTGCAGCTTTAAGCAAATGAACGATTTCTGATCTTTTATTTTGGAGATCACAATTATTTAGATCTCATCAATATAACGCAAGGTGATTGCATTTACATGGTGTTTTACCGGAATATTTATACGATATTTATATTTATTTGATACCTTGTATGTGAGGAATTTTACGTCCGAATGAGGAAGAAGATTAATTCTTATAAAATATTTTTAAATGTTCCTGTTTGCAAAGCTAGAAAACACCAGCTTTGTCCTATGGGGAACCAACAGAATGTTATACCCACTTCTACTAGAAAAGCAAACCAAAGACTGTTTCCGCAAATCCATTAAGGTCACTAGCGAACCACCTAAGTCATAAAACATATCAAAATTAAAATTGTTAATATTGTTTCTACGCTTAAGAGCTAACAACTACGGTAGCTGACGCAAACGGAGACAATACTGACTTATTGCAGATCTACTTATTCAAATTGAAAACGCACATTCGGACGCTGAAACGCAGTCTCAAATTCACTAAAATCTATAGACATAAAAACTGCGGAAACTGCGGAATTATATTTTCTGTTGACAGGAGTGACGTATACCAAGTAGTATTTCAGTCAATTGATCCGCGTGTTAATCATGCAATTAATTGTTTATTATAAGTCATTGTCAGTGAATCATTCAAACTATTTATCAGACAATGTATGAGTCGATTCATCTTCACTTTGGTGGAAAATTCAGTCTCATTGGCCTGCTCTTTCGTCTGAGCAACAGCTTTATATTCAGCTTTACTCTTATATATTTCATATACTTTCTAATTAACCCCATAATTTTTAAATTATGAGATCATGTAACAAATTAAGTTAATAAGCTTAAAGCATTTGTTTGAAAACAAAGATAGAATTTATTATTCTATTAACTTACTTCTTTAAATGTCTCAAAACTATAATATTCTTAATTCAAAATGAAAAACAACAGAAAAATAAAATAATTTAAAGAAACAGGTAAATAAATTTTTCAAGCCAAATATATCAATTTATCATAACGAAAACGTGGCAACGTTCCTCGCACCCAAATGAAAATAAATGATATAAAAACCAATATAAAATAAAATAATAAAGAAAATTAATCACTCCAAAAAGATTAAAACAGTTAATATTCTTATAAATAAAATTTTGAATATTCTGTCATAAAAATTAATGCAAATCCCTTCTATATTTCAATATTAAAACCAGATACCAACTCAGATTCCCTCGAAAAATAAAAAATAAAAAATAAATAAAAATAAAAATAAAAAATGAAGCGCAACGTGTGATAATCCAGAGCGTGGCCGTTGGTGGCCTTGCGGGAAGAGCTCCAGCTGCGCACGCGGTTCCTGAGGCACCGAATGAGGCGAATGAATTAAAATTTTTGCGCGGAAGCGACGTCAGAGACTGGACAATCCACCCCGGCGCCCTTCGTGACGGCTGCGTTGGCGCCGGCAGCTGCGAAGCACACGGTGGAGTGGGTTGGCGGCGTCGGAAGAGTCAAGTGCGTCGGGTAGGCGGGATGCACAGTTTTCTTCGACTGAGTAACATTGACGCGTAGGCCTATTTTAATCTAGGCCCACTCTTGGTAAGTTACGCTCCAAAGAAGGGAGTTACCGCATTAGCTGGTCTGAACTTATTTATTTTATTGTCGAGGCCGAGATTCATTCGTCAGTCTTTATGAATTCCTTTTTAACTGAGAGAATATATCGTTCATGGGATCTAACATTGGCTACCCGAAAGTAAAGATTTGAGATAAACGTGTTTAATATTTTACCTGTCTTAAAATGAGGAAGCTACACGTTAATTAATTCGTTTATTAAGAAGTAACTAAAGGACAGTTTACGTCATATATTTAACAACAACAACAACAATAATAATAATAATAATAATAATAATAATAATAAAGGGTTGTCAGATCCCTCAAAAATTGACCTGGTTAGCAGATCCTCTTCGTCAGTTATCCAGTACTGGGCCCCAGAGAAGAATTATGAGTAGTGCTTTAAGGAAAGTCACGCTGGCGACCGGCCTCGCAAGGCCGCGCAGCTGTTTCAGCACCGGGCAGCTGTGAGAAATATGTTACTTGTGCTGGTGGAAGCGGTGAACCTCGCAACAACCAAGGAGCGCGGCGCGCCCACCTAGGGCTACCGCAAATCTCGATATCGCGTCGCAAGATGCAGAACCTGGTAGAAGTTTGGGAACCCAAGAGGATCCCCACTGCTTCAGGAACCCAAGCCAACGCATGCAATGGACAAGAGAATTAAACATGTCTGTCAGCGTGCATACTAAGCAAAAAGGCGAGACGGAATGTGAGGGCTTCAGGAGAAGGCTCCTAACTGAACGGAGAAAGATATATCGAAAGCGCTCTAAGTGAGCAGCGTGTTAGCCAACTGAACTCCATAAGAAGAAGAAAGTTTTCTCAGATGCAGAATTAAATCTTCTCAAGACGGAAGTGAGACTAGAACTAAAAAAATGAGGTAGTCCTGGAGCAGCAAGTTAATGAAAATGAACAAACGGTACAGAACGAACAACACGCTGTGGTTTCACCCCCAGCTCGAATATGAAATGGTGGACAAATCCTTCAAGATATTTATGAGGCAACAAAGCTTCACTACCAAGGAATATCATTAGATCTAAGACCAAAAATACCAAAACTGAAATGCAGCGCTAATGTCTATGAAGTTGTTGGCAAAATGAACAAATTATTGCCCAACATCTCAGAAGCTACTTCTCTTGAAGATGTAGCCGGACTGTTCACTGCGCTGCAATGCTCCCTGTCAACACCTAGGTTACAAAGTACGGGTGGAATGGCACTTCTTTTTCTAAGAAACCTTATGAAAGACAAAATCCACCGGCATGGTTAAAGAAAATTGAAAATCAAATTGCACAAGCTAGACGAGATATCTCGCATATTGCTGAGTATTTCAGAGACAAAGGGGGGATTTCAAAGATGGTTCGCCAACTATTCGCTCAATTCTCAGAAGACTGGGGATAAAAGGACACATAAAGACCTGGAAAGTGAACTCAATGTTGAAGATGAGAGATTAAGACAAAGAATAGCAGCTCTAGGGCGAGAATAAGAAGGTATAATGAAGCAGCGACGCAAGAAAGAAAATTCCTTTTCTCTAACAACCAAAAGGCTTTATAGATATCTAGAGTCAAGAGGTGCCAACGACAATGATATAAACAACCCAAGTGCTTCTGCCATGACGGACGTCTGGTCTCAGATCTGGTCCACTCCAAAGCAACATTTTGATGAAGCATACTGGATACGACAGGAAGAAGAAGCGTGTCATAATATCCCAGAAATGAATAGAGTTGTGATTTCAACAGAGGATGTAAAAAGATCTATAAAGAGAACTCACAATTGGAAAGCTCCAGGAGTAGATGGAATCCATAATTTTGGTGGAAATATCTGACGTGCACTCATGATATATTGGCGAGTCAATTTCAAAATATTTTAAGGAACATCTGTGCTGCCAGATTTTGTACCATGGGTGTGACATTTATGTTACCGAAAGGGGGAAATAGTCTTGCCCGAGAATTATAGACCTAATTACATGTCTACCACAATTTATAAAGTTCTCACCTCATTATTGCCACCAAACTCGACGAGCATCTGAAAGAAAATGAGCTGCTTTGCCAGAACAGGTTGGTTGTAGGAAAGGATCTCGAGGATGCAAAGAATTATTGATAATAGATAATTTTGTCTCCAAGCATGTAAAAAGAAAGCGCATAATTTGTCAGTGGGCGGGATTGATTTGAAAGGCATTCGATTCTATTCCGCATTCTTGGTTGCAGCAGAACCTTCAACTCTACAAGGTTCATCCTCTATCATTACATTTCTTACAACGTGTATGAACATGGCGAACAACACTGCTTGTAATGCGAGGAAATTCAGTTACCAGACAGATACTTTAAAATTTGTAGAGGCATTTTCAGGAGATAGCCTAAGTCCGCTCTGGTTTTGCCTAGTATTAAACCCTTTGAGTAGGATGTTGAATGTTTCGGCTATGGGTATGCTTTGAAGAACCCAAAAAGATCATTTCCACCAATTATATATGGATGATCTCAAGCTCTATGCTAAAGGGCCAGAACAACTTGCAGCATGCTGACACTAGTAGAAAGCTTCAGCAGATCTGTTTGTATGGATCTTGGTTTGAGAAGTGCCAGTAGTTCACGTGAAGAGAGGTAGCGTCCAGAATACAGAGAATGAACCTCATTTGATGGAAGATTTGAGAATTCAAGAACTCTTCAGTGGCGATGAATATAAGTATCTGGGCTCCAGCTCTAGGAACTGCGGATGAAAAATAAGAAAACAAGTGGAAAGAAAGGTTCTCTCGTGTGACGAAAATCTACAAGTCCTGTATTAATTCAAGAAACAAATTTACAGGAATTAACACCTGGGCTCTTTCAGCAGCATCAAAACATTTGGAGTTGTCAAGTGGTCTGAGACATCTTTGCAAGCTTTCGATAGAAAAGTCAGAACACTTTATCAAAATATCGGATGCATCATCCTCGAAGTTCCACCGAAAGGCTGTATCTTTCAAGACATCATGGGGCCGTGGACTGTTGAGTCTTGAGTTATGTTCGCCAGCAAGAAAAACAGCTCAGAAATTATTAACCAACAACGAATCCATGACGGCCATTTGTGCACAAGATCCGACTATACACCTCTGAGCTGCTCCATGAAGATCACAATCAAGAGTTCCAAAACCTGTGGACTGAATTGAGCAGTGGAGATCAAAGGAACTCCATGGCAGGTTTGCTACTGCTCTTCAAAGTAACTCCATAGATGTGATGAGATCGACTGAATGGCTGAGAACAGCTGGGCTTTTCGGCGAGACGGAAGGATTTGTACTGCCATTCAAGATCAGGTAGTAGCCACTAATAACTACAGGCGATATATTATGAAAGAGAACATCAATGACATGCCGCCTATGTAAGAAGGCCACGAATCTATATCCCAAAATATCTGCAGTGGATGCTCTAGTTGGCACAAACAGATTATTTACAACGTCATAATAATGTAGCCAAAATCATCCACCAGCTCTTGCTAAAAGATCGGACCTGATAAAGGAACGCCTGCCATACTACAAATATCTCAGAACACGTTTTGTCTAATGAGAGAACAAAATCATGTGGATACTCCCATTGTTACAGATAGAACAGTGGAAGCAAATAAGCCTGATATTGTCGTATCTGACAAACTACTCGTAGGGCAATAATTGATATCGCAGTGCCACTGGATCATAATCTGCTGACAACTATTGCAGAAAGAGGAAAAATATCAGCCACTCTCAGTTGAGCTGAAAACTTGTACAAACTAATAGAGGTAGATATTGTACCGTGGTTATTTCAACGAATGGGCTTGTGGCTGAAGATTGGAGGATTGGAAGAAAAACTCCATCTAAATGAGTGGCACCTCAGAACCATGCAGAAGGCCGTGTTGCTGGCAACCACCAACATTGTCGCAAGGTTCTCTCCTAAATCATTGAAGCGGAACCTGAGTGCACTGGAGCAAGAACTTCTACCATCTGTCTCACCATATGTGTTGACGTTCTGTCCTTGAGTTATACTTGAAAACTCCGAAGAGCGTGAAATTTTGAAATATGAAATAATAATAATAATAATAATAATAATAATAATAATAATAATGACGATAATAATGATGATGAAGGGTAGTGAATAGTGTAAATTATCAATGCACGCCTTGCATTAGACGGCAGGCAAAGCCAGTTTCCCAAATAATGAGTGTACTTCCTGTTTCTGGGAAAACCAGTCATTGGTAGGTGCAGGGCACGTTGCAAATGATGGATTGTGGTATTCGTGTCATGCAAAAAAGCTGTTCATTCTGGTCTAGTGGAAAATTTAACCGCTAGTGAATTTGTAGCTGCTTTAAAAGATCCGGATCTCGCAGGGCTACCACAGAATCATTTAAAGTGATAATGCCAGAACATTTGTGAAAGCAAAAGTCAGTTGGCTCAACTATCAAAGATTTTCAACACTCGTCAGACATTTGATTCTCAAACAATTTCTGCGGTATATGGAGTAGTATGGCAGTTTTTCCCGTCGCTCACCATTTCGCAATGGACTGGCCGAGGCAGCCGTAGGATCCTCGAAATTTCATTTAAACGCTCTGTTGGCAAAACTGCATTCCGCGTTCTGAATTTTATACTTCTTGATGCAGGTAGAACATACTTTAAACTCAAGGCCTTTGGCCGCTTGCTGTGGGAAAGGATACCGAGGCCTTCATAATACCTCCGAATCATTATAATTTATGAACACGCTTTCAACTCACTGGTTTTCGATCAAGAATCAAAGCAGGAATTGGCGACACCCGTCGTTATCACACAGTGAAAAGGATATTGAACATTATTTGGAAATTCTGGACTAGAATTTATCTTATATCACTATAAGTTCGTAAAAATAAAACCTGTTTTCCAGATTTGAAAAAGGAGATCAAGTCATTTTAATTGCAGATTCTCCGCCACATCTATGGAAAGTTGGAGTAGTTACTAGTCACCCTGACGCTGCGGATCATGTTCTTCAAAATTTGAACTGCTATCAAAGATGCTCGGAGTTCGCGACAGCTACTGGAGAAGCCTGGAGCCAGAATAGCACATTATCAAATTCTGAGAATCAGATGCTTTAATACGTCGCGACGCCGACATTCAATTGTTTGAAAGTCTTCAACCGAGATTTTTTTCAAAGGATCGCCTCGTCAGTGAAAAAAGTAATTGGCTGCATTGCAAGTTTTGATTTTACGTTGGTTGATTGATTGAGTGTTAGTGATTCCGTAAACTACATGGTCATTAGTACCGTAAGTGTAGTGCGTGTTTTCGCTCGGGAGGTGACGGTGGTCATCCCCCGGTAGATGGCCATATCCGACGCCAATCTACGGATTTTTCCACAATCAGGTAACTCCCCCCAGCGGGCGCTTTCCGACCCGCATCCAGTTCTAAGTTCCCGACCGGATTTGCGGCATATGTGAAGTGTTGTGCATGTTACTGTGGTGGTGTGTAAGGGTGAGATAGACGAGACTGGTCTAGCATTTGTCTCGTGTTGATCGGAGGGAAAACCCCGGAAAACTACCGATAACAGCAGCCGGTCGCTAGAATTCTCCTCCAGACAGCGTCTGAATTCGACCTAGCTGAAAATCTAGGGTCGAAAATCCTGCCGCCGGACGCGAACCTAGGACCTCCCGGTCAGAGGCGCTGCAGTCGCATCAGTGGCACTGATCCACCGCCCCAGGTTTTGTTGGTAGTATGCCTAGTTCGGAAGTGCAGACTCCGTGAACAGAGTTTTGGGCGCGGCGCCTCTGCCTAACATTTTATCACGCCCGAATGATGACAGAAACGATCTTCTTTTCGCCCAAACAAGGTTATACTTACATTCAATACTAAATAATTCTTACGCTGAGGTAAAGTACTAGTTCTTAAATAATTGGCTTTCAGACACTTCCCTGGTGTCAGGGAGTAAAAGGCAGCAGAATCTGTTTTTCAACACGAAAAGTTTCTCAAAAATCTATCCTATTTTGCAGCCTCACAGTGGTGGTAGTAGATTTTTTATGGTAATCCATAATATGAATTAGGAAATAATCAACCACCACAATCAGAGTTATAATATATTTTTTAACATACTGAAAGTAAACTTTTGTTTAGTGGGTACTATTCTCCAGTGAGTCTATAAAATGGAAAGGAAAAATGGAAAAATAACATAGTGTGGGAGAAAATGAAGTATAGCAAAATTACGAGATAAGCATGACAAGTAAAATTAAATTTTAATAAATCAATAAATTTCAACATTACTTGCTGCCCTAGCAACGTGGATCACAGTTAAACATAGCACGAGATACATAACAAGAAATAATGAGCGTGGGAAACCTAGGAGGGGCCATTGTAGAATAGAGTCTATAAAGTCCAAAAGATGCGAGGGGACTAGAAGAATAAAGGGCTAATCAATAAAATATTTAAAATGAGACTGCTTTATATTGTGACGTATGATTATCTCAGCTTTAAACAGGAATAATTTCCTTAAAGCTGCGTCGCAAATACGTGTTCAAACATATATGCGCCGATGTAATTTTTTACTCTACCCGGTCGCATTAGTATTGCTTTTTCTTAATTACGTGGCGTAAATTCGATTGAATCGGAATATTATAAACCGATAAATATTTCGCGGCCCGTCTACAACTGAAGCTGAGCGGTCACGGCCTCGTTACGTCACGGCTGTCGAGTTGGAGGGCGGACGGCGACCACGCTCTGCCAGCAAGGATCCGGCCAACTCAGGTGAGCGCCCTAACCCCACCTCCGGAGAAGGGTCAAAGACCGTAGCAAGTGAATTTTCCCGCGTGTCCGTCTGCACTAAATGGTGATATCAATGAAGCGCCGAGCCACGGCCTTGAGCAACGCCCCTCAGCCAATATTAATAACGAAGACTCTTGTTTGATTAAAATTGGGAATAATGCTCAGGAGCATTGCCCCATTGCTCTTCCTAATTAATGTTGATCTTCAATTTTTTATTTGCTGTTATCTTAATTTATAAAATTTTATTGTATTGATTTTGTACTTAGAATTAAGGGTTAGCGAAGGAAAGTAGCACCGCTGAGCTCATGCACAGTCTGTTAGCAAACATTTTAGTAATTGTGTAATTCTATTCAATTTTTTTATTATCTTGATTAAACTTCATGTTCTATTATAATCTTTTCTTCTCATTTCGAAAATTAGCTACGTTCATCCACCACCCCTATTGCAGGCTCTCACCGCCTCCTGAGCTAGCCGGCACCTGACTCAGGTAAGAGGGCAAATTTGACGTTAAATTTGGCTCACCCAGCGTGCGGCTGAAGACATCGCCGTCGCAATATTAGGAATGTTTACCTAGGATAAAAAATAGGATTTTTCAAAAGTTCTAATATTTTCATTCTATTATTTCTATTATTTGAAAGTTTTAAAATCTCAAAATTTTCCAAAAGTTCATTTTTGGCTTTGTTGACTAAGTGAAGGCTCTTCAGTGCTAACTGCTGGTCGTTAATTCTTTATTCTCTAATTCTTCCAATACAAATTTTTAAATATATTCCCTAGTGAAATCCAAAATGTCTGTATATACATATATATATATATATATATATATATATATATATATATATATATATATATATTGTGACGTAACCGAATATTGGATTAAAAATAATACATTTATTTTGTTATTACTGTTCAGAAGCGTGCGTGCCCCAACCGGGTGCGACCTAAATCACTTCGCACGGCCATCTACGCCGCTCCTTAGCGTCGCCGAGCAAGGGGGTGTAGTGTTTAGATAACGCCTCCGAAAACCCTCAGGGACCACCGACCAGGCTCCACGCGGGCGGCGCGGCGACCGCTCCGTGTTTGTTTACAGGAAGTGTGCGAGAGAGAGCGTTCTGGAAAATTCCATCAAAATTACCGACAAGACGCGTAATCTGATTGGAGCAATATTATTTTCGGCGTAAACTTTCGGCCAGTAACAACACGTCTTCCAAAATTTCTGCAGAAACTTCAGAACATTCATGGAAATTGGGGAAAGAGGTTCGTGGGCGCTGAGACGCTGAGGGCAGACAGAAGCGGGGAGGTCTTTGGACAGAGAGGCGGGGACGCCAAGTCGTGCGGACACAGAGGCGGGGACGCTCATGTTGTACGGGTGTGGACGCGGAGGTCATCCGAGTTGTGTAGGCGCCAGGATAGCGCGAAGTAGCATGATTAGAGTGCGATTTGTGGTATTATCGCACCGCGTGTCATAGATTGAGAAAAAAAGAACTTTACCTATTAAAGTTATTTGTTTCTCTGCTCGTTCACGCCCGCGCCGTGTATCGCAAGTTACGCGATTACGAAAATTACGATCTGTCGTCCCCGATCTGTCGTCACCGCTACTGCCGCCGTCCCAGCTGATGTCGTGGTTACTCTACTCTTGAATGGGAGCAGGCTGCGAGAGGAATCACCTCCGCCCTAAAGGGCGTGCCGTCCAGAAGAAAGGAGCCCAGCTGTGTTGCTCTGTTTGGAGGCCGTTCACCCCAGCGGTCCTCCTGCCGCAGCGGTGATTCTAATAATCTGTCGAGCTCCGACAGACAAAACAAACATTCATTACGCCTTCAGGCTTACCTGGACTGTTGTCAACATCCAGAAGGTGCAGGCCGCGCATTGGCCCCTTTTTCTTTTTATTTGTTAGCGCATCTCTTTTTGCTTTATTTGTTTTAAGTAATTTGATCGTATTAGTTTTAAGATTGCATAAAAAAAAAACAAGGGTTTAAAAAACTGAGCTCAGATAATAATGTCAATTTACCATTTTTAATTTCTCATTAAATTTACATTTTTTGTCTTTAAACTTTCTTTCAATTGACCTCTGTCACGTAGCCACGTCCGTCACAACCTAAATTTCAGGTTTACCTCACCTGAGCTAGCGGCAATTACAGCACAGGTAGGTGGGGCGTGCAAATGGCTTTCCCAAGTGGGCCTGAATTAGTATCTTTGATACCCCAGTAAAACGCCCTCAAATTTAATTTGTCTTAAAATAAATATTGTTACTTTTGAATTACTGTGTATTGCTGCGACAAATTAAATTTGAATTTTTTTATAATATTAAGCAAGAAATGGATGAAGGACGTTGTACGAGGTTAATTATTTGTGGACTGTTAATGATATCAGTTGATTTGTATTCTGTTTGTAGATGTTACTATTTTTTGTCTTGTGTTGTGAAAAATCGTATGCGCGTTTCAAGAAAACTGTGAAATCGCATAAGTTATTCAAAATGCTGGACGAATCGGTGTAGACGTGGAGGTATGACAGCTCAGGGATAGTCTGCGATGAAATCACCTTAACTGATCTCATGCGAGTTCTAACGAAACAAGCAGAAATTATGAAAATTTAAAATCAATTAAAGAACCAGATTTCGGAAGTATGGGGAAATGGACGAGAAATTAATTTGATTTTCAGAACACGAGAAAAAGTGTCAGGAAAGATTTGATAGATTAGATAACTGTTTAGATAACCAATCCGCAAAACTTGTAAAATTGGAAGAGAAGTTCGACCATGAAATCGGATCACTGAAAAATCAACTCGAGGGTAGGTGCGGAGAAATTGAGAACACCGTTGAGAAGCTAGGTCAAGAATTGGGGAATTCAAGGACCGAAACGAAAGAAAATTTAAAAACCTAGTCTGAAATTCACCAGAAATTACGAGCATGCGACAATAAAATAGAGACGTTGTAGTCAGTAAATGGAAACATTGCCGGTTACGGCGAAATGAACGGCAAATTCACTCGGTTGGAAACAAAACTTCACTCTGAAGTTAGTCAAATCTACGAAAGGAGAGAAAATTGAAAGATAGGTGATAGTAGTGAGGAAAGTTTCAGGAAAGAAACTAAACTAAAGAAAGAAATAGATAAAAATGTGATTAATCTGGTAAAGAAGAAGTACAAAAGAAATGGAAAATCATCCAATTACGAATGCGTCTGTTGGTTCTGGATTAAAATTTTCGTGGCTCTCCTCAGAATCTTTGTTTTCTGGAAATCGGACGAAAATCCGAAAGTTTTTTTGGATCGTGCCGAAAATTATATGAATTTGACAAAGGCGGTACCCTCACTTAAAACCAAGATTTATGCAGGAACTTTTAGGGTAACGCCGCACTGGCTCACTGCGTTAACACCTTTCCGCAGACTTACGAGGAATTCCGAACTCGCTTTTCTACGTTACTGGAGAGAAGGCGACGTTACGAGTTCGAGAGAAAAATTCTGAGTAGATGGATAAGCGAAGAAACCAATCATATTTAGATTACGCCATGGAAAAAATTTGGCTATTAAACTATTGATCTGACGACAGATGATAAAAGATTATCTGGCTCCTAACGCACACTTTCCTACTACGCAAAACCTTATTAACAGTGTACGATTTGACAATCTTGATCATTTTCAAGAATTGCTGGCGCAATTTGATAGAACGCGGTCAAACCCTTATGAGAAATTGGGACCGAAATCACAGGTTTTCGCCTGAGAAGATAATCGGAACAGGCAGTCAGGCGCCGTGATGATCAGGGTCAGAGGAATGGGGAATAACTGTCCGCCACCAAACTCAAATGACCGTAATAACACAACTAGTAGGAATGGACATCAGGATTCCATAAGACTGAGTCCGTCAACTGAACCGTTTGGGCTATCTGGGTTCCAAACGAATTATCTCAGAGATACCAATATTCAATACTGTGTCAGTCAATTATGCCTTTTTGACCTAAACGACGACTTGAATGAACCTGTCAGAGAACGAGCGAGAAATGTCCGGTTGTGGAGTTTTATTGAAAATCTTAGTGTTCAAGCTTTGATAGACACTGGCAGTGAAATCAGTGCAATTTCTAGGAAGTTCTACTCAAAACTATTAAGCTGAGCGCATTCCAATACCAACTCTGCCCACTATTAAATGTTTTGTTATTGAGTAGAAAAAAAGTAAAACCAATTACTATGCAGGCTTTGCTTTCTTTAAAAATCGGGGAAATTTTATTTGATGTCCATGTTTGATCATAGAGGATCTGAATTACGACGTAATACTTGGGGTTGATTTTTACGGAAAATAATGGAGTAGTGGATTTTTCTAGGAATCTTGTGAGCTTCGGTGAGAATAGGAAATTGTAATCAAGGACGACAGTGATACAAAATAGAAATCGTGCATTTCATGCGCGTCCTGGAGTATGGGGATGACGTGAGTGGGGTCATAAGCCGTGTGCCGCATAATGACTTTTCTGACCACGAAGGTCCCAGCTGCAAAGAATGCTTCTCAAATATGTAAATGTTTTTGATCGTCCTGTACGTCCTATTAAAGACTTTTGCTTTCGAATTCGGGTCACTGATGATTCACCTTTAAAATGAAAATTATCCCATTCCACAGTCGATGAGGGAAGTAGATCAAACTGTTAAAACTATGCTTAGCGAGGTATAATTGAAAGATCTGTAACAGCTTATTTGAACCCTATTGTAGTGGTAAAGAAAAAAACGGGTAAGGATTTGTTTAGATGCTCGACGGATTAACGAGGTTACTATCCCAGAAAACGAGGCACCTCAGAACACTGATGAAATTTTATGGAAAATTTAATAAAACAAAGATTTTTCGGCTTTAGATTTTTCAAGCTCGTATTGGCAATTTCAATTCACCCAGACGACAGAAAATTCACGGGATTTTGTACAACGGGTTGACGTACGTCTGGAAAAGAATGCCTTTGGTCTGAAAAACAGTGGAGCAGCCTTTATTCGTTGTCTCGATGAGAAATTAGGCGACGAACTCAAACAATTCGTCACCCCCTATATCGACGATATTGTAATTTCATCACAAAATTTCCAGGAACATCTCGGTCATTTAGAATAGTTATTGGAATGTTTGTCGGTACACACATGAAATTGAATCTTAATAAATCACAATTATGCGTCAGAAATTTCATTTTTGGGTTACGCGTTAGCACAGAGGGTGACTGAATTGACCAGAGAAGGTCAATGCATAGACCAGATTTCACGCCCACAAAATGCCAAGCAATTAAAGGATTTTTAGGCATGTGCGTCTATCAATCTAGATTTATTCCAGGTTAGGGATTCTTACGGACCTCTCGAAACCTATTGAAAAAGGAACGAAATGGCACTGGACAGATGAGCATGAACAGACATTCAAAAATTAAGGTAGCTTTCCAGGCCATTACAGTAAACCACCGGACTTTTCCCAGCCATTTTATTTCAGACTGACAGCTCCAACGTGGCATTGGATGTGTTTTATCACAGCCTGATAAGATGATCCAGGTCTAAATGTTGCGGTCGCTAGCAGGGTATTGAGGTCTAGTGAATTGCAATACTCAATTACAGAGAAAGAGGCTTTATCAATTGTATGGCTTTACAGAAATGCTTGAGTACCTGGCTGGTAGGAAATTTTATATTATCACGGACCATAAAGCGTTAATTTTCTTAAACGCTGCCACTGCACCAACGCCAGATTGTTGGTGGGTGCTTGCTACAACAATTGACTTTGAAATCCGCATTGTCCAGGAATTAATAATCCTATTGCAGATTTTTAAGTCGGTTACCCTAGCATCAAATCAGAAAGTTCAGAATGAAACAGTGTATTTTATTAATGCCATTAATTTAAATGTGACCCTATTCCGGAAATGCAGCCTAGGAATCTTCAAAGGTTACAGGAACAAGATGCGTTATTGCAAAGCAAAACTATTTTGCAGAATTCTTTAGATCAAATGACCCACTTTTCGAAAAGTTAAATCAAAATCTGGCTTAGTTAAACTTTCTAGTAATTTTGTTATGTTCGAACAAAACAGCCAGATGAGTATCGTATTTGGATACCTACAGAAATTACTGACAAATTAATTACCCATGTTCACCAAAAGCACGGGCATTTCGGTGAAATAAGATCCTAAAAGTACTTCTAACTTTCGCATACTGGAAAGGCATGGCGAGACAAACTAGAGCCACGGTCTCGAAATGTGTCACCTGTCAGAAGACTAAATATCCTAATAGGCATTTATGAAGGCCCGATGCAACACGTTATCGCATCAGCCCCAAATGAATTGGCCTGCCTTGATCTGTACGGACCGTTACCTACTGCGAGGTACGGTTACAAACACATCCTCGTAATCATTGATTCCTTTTCTAAATTTACACAGCTCTATCCGATAACGAGACCTACTGCACAAAATTGTTAAACGATTGATCGGGATTTCTTTCAGACTGCAGGGTCTACCAGAAAATTTTAAGCGATCATGCCTCCCAATTTACCGGAACGTTTTGGAAACAAACACTAGAAAATGAAGGAGTCTCTGTTATTTTTCCTCCATCAGACATCCTCAATCAACCCGAGTGAGAGGGTCATGAGAGAAATCTCACGTTTATTCGAGCTTACATCCTCAAAATCATAAAGAATGGCCTCTACTAATTAGTAACATTAATGACTGGATTAATATTATAGAACATGATTCTATTGGTATGACGCCGTATGAGGCGCATTTCGGAAGAAAACCTAAACATTCTTTCCCTTTGTTGGCCTGATTGCAGGACAGCAGGTCCTAATTACGAAACCGTTGCAGGATTATATAGATAATATCACTAGAATGCCAGGAAGAGGAAGCCCTCGTAAAGAACCCTACCACTTTACGTAGGTGACAAAGTACTTGTAGGACCCCTAGAGTTAGTGATCAGCCTGCTGGATTATTCCATAAATTTTTTCCCATTTACTGGACCATTTGTTATTGAAACGATTCCGTGCCCAAATGTATGCCTCTTAAAAGACTTGGATGGCTCCCAGCAGGAAGTACAATTTATAATTTTGACCATTTAAAGGTTAAACTATTCTGTAGATTTTATTTAAACCACTGATTGACAATCTCTGACATAATTCTTCGGTACCTTGGCTCCGGCACGTTTGGTCTTCGTGTCGCTGAGAAAAATTGAAAATTTGATCTAATTATTTTATTCTGATTAAATAGTAGTTAATAGTTTTTTTGCTTTTATTTAAGTAAAGGGTTGCAAATTTTTTTCTTGAATATTGAATGTTGTTTTGATTCATTTTTTCTTTAATTATTCACCATTATGAATCTAATATTCGGTAACGTTTTTTTTTTGTTTTTTTCAACGAGATAAAACTCTTAATTTTTCAAAATTAAAATTCTTCAAAATATATATATATATATAATTATACAGTAATAGAACAAACGCACAATTTTCTTAAACTATAAAAGAAATTAAAATTTAATTTGGTCTAAATGGACCTGAGGAGAACAGCAGGGTTAAGGTCCGGCCCGACATACGCCTGGTATTGAACGAAGAAACACGGAAACGACAGAGCAGCTTCCGGGTGAATCCTCCAGCAATCTTATATCGAAATTCGGTAACCGGCAGGAACGCGGGTGATTGCCTTGAGCCATGTCACTCGATATCACCTATGTAAATGAAAGGATTTTTAATGACATCAGAATACAACTTCTTAAAAAATTCTGTCATTCTCCCTATGTAAATATTCTAAAATTGATGATGATATATCTACAATTTGCAATTTGATTAAGAACTGTTCAAGTTTTAATATGCTCGTGTTTAATGGGATTATTGATTGCACCTACCTCTACTGAAGGTATCGTTTTCTTGACATACCACATTTTTCTGGTCCTATGTTCTATTCCTGCTCTTTTCAACGTCATTATTTCATCCTGTTCTCCACTTATAAGGCATCTTGTCTTAAAAACTGATTCCATGGTCAAAGTATTTTAATAATTGTTGTGGTAACTATACTGTATAATTGTAAATATATCTCTTCAGAAAGTACCTAAACAGGTTTTATAGAAACCTATTCGAACAGTTTACTTCTATAGGGAAGCTTAACCCATTTGAGGGCAAGACCTTTCTGACATAAAGACTAACCTGTAAGTATAACGGTCCCTGCACAACAAATTACGCAAAGGATTTGGTACGGTGATACACGGTGTTGATAGAAACAAAATATAGTAGAATGACATCTTTTTAAAAAGTAACGTTTAACCTCTTCGTCAGGAAAGCTCTTAAACTGTAAATTGCAAATTTCCGTTATATTTTAGTGTAGAAGTTTGGTTTGGTTTGGTTTGGTTTTTCTGTTTCCGGGCGCGCAATTGCTTTGTTCATTAGTCGCGTTAGTGTGGTGCATGTTTTTTCGGGAGATGGCGGTGATCTTTCCTCGCTCGATGGGAGATCTCGGCGCCGACCTACCGTCGGCAGGTTTCCTAACCAAGACTCTCCCACCAGCAGGCACCGTCCCAGCCGGGACAAGCTGTAAGCTCCCGACCGGTCTCCCCAGAATATATGGTAGTGTAGTGCATGTTAGTGTAAGTGTGTGTAAGGGGAGAGGATAGGACAAAGAAGAGGAAGGAAGATCGCGCGGTCCGTGGCCCGTTGGTATGGACTGCTCCGACATTCGCCTGGTGTTGATCGGAGAAACCACTGAAAACTACCGGTCAGAGCAGCGCGCCAGAATTCCCCTCAGGCAGCGACTGAATTGGACCCAGCTGAAAGCTAGTGTCGAATATGCTACCGCCGTCAGGACTCGAACCTAGGACCTCCCGGTCTGAGGCGCTGTAGTGACATCAGTTGATACACTGAACTACCGCTCCGGTTTTAGTGTAGAAAATATAACTACTTCAGAAGGCCATCTTTTAGAGATTCAAAAACTATCAATCAAAATCATTCCCTGTTTATGCACTCTTCCTATTTCAGTGAAAGACTATACATATTCAAGTGCCTTCAAGTACGATAACAATTTATACAGAGTATCCCAACGCCATAAAGTTTAACAAAATGTTCGTAATCCTATTATTGGTTCGTTAGTAACAATTTGGTTTTAATACGTTCACAAATTATAACGAGCATAACGAGGGTATGCACAATCGAGACAATAGCAGTGGATTTTAAAACTGATCCCACTCTGAACAACAGAATTAAAATTAGTCCAAACGCATTTCAATTTTCGAATATCAATACCTACTACATCACTTTGTATGAATTCTGTTGCTCGTAACTATTATTTATTTGTTTTGTCTGATTCTTTTATGTATATTGTCATTCGTAAAAATAAGATTTTATAAAAATGGCGAAAATAGTTGTCTTCTAGTAACGACGTTGTAGAACAATACATTCGATTTATTCGTGATTCTGGGGGAAAGGAAATGATAACAAATAGAACTCGCCGACTGAATAGTCTTAGCGACCTGATAGGTCGCTAAGACTGGAGGACCGTAAATGCCTCAACGCGAAGAGGTAACAGGTTCGAATCCGCTGGGCATGGATGTTTGTGTGTGCTCTGTTGTCCATACGTGTTTTCCTACAGTTCCCATATAGTTCAAACGATCACAGAGTTGCTATATGACCCAGTTGTTAAAAGCTACTCAAAAGTAGAACTCATGTGAAAAGTCTACTTAAAACGTGACTCAGATCATTTCTTTCTCTAGTACAATTCTGCTAGAAGTAGAATTATACGATATTTTGGGATAGTATAGGCGTTTTGATATTAATTAATAACGTAGTAATTATCTATGCAACACAAGTTTAAATTTCTCCGTTCTGCGTTGCTTTAGAACACAAAGTAGTTTACTCCGAGATCAAACGAATTGTATTTTGCGCATTAATATTTCTAGCAGTAGCGATTGTGTTTAGGAAGCATCCAATCGCTGCAATGTCAACCAAGATTAGCGAACGAAGGTACAATCAGGATACCTATTGAAATATTTTGTTAATTACGAAGCGACATTTCACGTTACCCGTGCCGAAATCTCCCGCAGAGGACAGTAAGTTTTATTTTACTTCCCAAACAACCATTCGAAGGAGGTTTCATCCTGAAACTTCCTTGATCAGTTTCCAATACATAATTAATTTATAATTTGATTCCTGGAAAAAGAGTGGAGGTTTCTAGATTGGGTGTCCGAATTTTCTCGTTCCTTTCACTTCGACGTCCTGTATATTCGGTTATCTATAAAAATATTGAACCCTTTCGTTCTGGTAGGTTCTGAATATATCCGCAGGGTGTGTGATAACTTGAAGAGAGGTGACAGATCATTGTAGTCGGAAGTTGTTAGGAAGTGTAACGTCACACCCTCTGTGAACGGACATGATAAACCCCACCCGCGATTTTAATTCATCAAAGCACTAGGTGCAGCGCTGGGGGTCGGTTCGCGACCATCGCGGCGCCGGCCCCGTCTCTTTCCCCCGACCACCGCGCCGTCCCGGCCCAGTGACCGCCACCCAGCCGCGCCGATTGGTTTGGTTTGTTTTTCGTGTTTCCGGGCGCGTCAGCCGCTTTGCTCATTAGTCCCGTTAATGTACTGCATGTTTCTCCGGAGATGGCGGTGGTCTTCCCGCTGGATGGCGAGATCTGGCGCCGACCTACCGTCGGCTAGGGGGTTTTCCCCAACGAGGATTTCCCCAGCGGGCCCCCCCCAGAAAGGAAAAGCCTAAGCTCCCGAGCGTCCCGGGAAATGGGAGTGTAGGCGTGTGTGTGCAAGGGGGAAAAATGGACAAGCAAGGGAAGCAGATCGCCCCGGGGTCCGTCCCGTTGGTGGGTACTGCTCCGGCATTCGCCTGGCGTTGATCGGAAAACCAGGGGAAAACTCCCGATCAGAGCAGCCGGTCGCTGAATTCTCCCCCCTGGCGCGACGGAATTCGCCCGCTGGCGGTGTCAAAAAACCCCGGTCGGGACTCGAACTGGGGAACTCCCACCGGGGTGCGCGGTGCATCGTTGATGCCGGTCCCCCCCGCCCCCGCCGCCCCGATGGCGCGGGTGTATGTTGCCCCCGCAAAAAACGGCCGCCTGCGACCCCTCGGCCCCGAAGTGCTGACATGCCGCCGCACGGGGGCGCCGCAAATAGTTTCGAAAACACCCGCCTTTTTTTTTATATCTTTACCCCAGCTCGCGGTAAAGAAAATGCCTCTTCTCTGGTTCGCGCCCCCGGATCACGCGGGGGGGCAGGGCAGTTTTTTTCCTTTTGCGTGAGGTGATGTGTTATCAACGCGTTTGTCGTGGAACCCGCGCGAAAGATCGACCCTTCAAAAAATTGCGGCCCCCAACGATTTGCTACGCGGAATGCGCGTTGGGTAACCGGGTTTTTGGCCAAAATCTTCAAAAACTGGGCCCAGTTGCCCGCATTCCACCAATTTCGGCGTCCCCCCGCCGCATGGGACCGTACAGTGTTTCGCACCAAAAATGCAACCAATTTTTTTCTCATGAGCTACGCACCATTGGTTCGGCCATCGCCCGATAGCCGATTCCCTCCCAAACCCGGGGGAGTACCGGGTCAGAAAGGGTCGCCTTCGTTTTGTCGAAATTTAAGTCCCCCAAAAAATTGCCATCGAACCGGCCCAATTTAAACCCATTTTAGCTTTATTGGTTCATATTTTGACTTTCCCAACGTGACAAAAATTCTCACAAATGACTTAGATTAACTTCAAAAGACATTGGGGTTCAGATGTACCACAGTGACTTGCATTTCGATGTCTCAAAGACGCATTTTTGTTGTTTAATTACGGCCTAAACGTCGAGGGCTCCTTCCCTTTAGTTCGCCGTTACATGTGCTCAGAGACAGCCCACGATTCGGGGAAGCGGTAAGATCATCCCCCGTTAGCGTGACATCGCCGACGCCACACTGGGTCGCGCTCGCGTCCGCCTTTCCCCCTGGATGAAGGAAAAGGCCCGGGGTCCTTCTCACAGCCGCCCGCTGCGCTTTTTGCTACGCCGGCACCCAACCGCCCAGGAACGACGTCATCACGTCAACAGCAGAAAGATTTTGTGAATCCCCCTCGCCCTTTCCCGTTGAGGCGGAAAGTCGGCTGGGGCGAGTTACCAATAAAACTTTTTTTTGCAGCGAAAATTAATTTTTTTTTCTTTTTTTTTCCTTTGTATAACTTCAACGGATGAAGCCGCCTTTTATAAAAATTTTAATTTTTGAAAAAATCATTAATTCGCATGCTCATCTTAATCATCACCTTAGTTTTTAATTAAATGTTTTGGGAAATTTATTTGTTTTTTTTAAAATGCAACCCCCAAAGACCTGTATTCATAGTAAACATACATTAAAATTATTTTTTTGAACCCTGAATGGCAGCAGAGGTATGATAATCCATAATTAAATTCTATCCTCTAGTTCTAAAAAATCAACTTTAACCCAAAATGGGACAGAAAATGATGCCAGAATTGTAAATAATTTAAAGGTATATAAAAATACTGATGAAGAACCTAATTCCCTTGACAGTTTACCACTTTCTTTTTTTTAAAAAAACAAAGATGTATTCCCTTTTTTTTTCAAACTACTTTCCAATGGGAAAAAATTTTTGAGTCGGGGGTATAACCACAAAGATTTCAATATAATTAAAATTAGGAATTAAATATAAACACGTTATTGGAATGATTCATACCATGTCCCTCCAAGATAATAAAATAGAACAAAATAAATTTTAAAATGAATTGATATAAATAAACACAAAAATAGACAAAATACAAATGAAAAAATTAAATTTTGACAAAAGTGCATATCAAATAAAAAATTTTCGGAAAAATTCTTTTGTTCTTCCTCTGCAGCAGACCCAGGTGGCGCTGGCGAAAAGAGTGCACTACAAGACGGATAGGTTGTGTTTATAATAAAAGAACAACACGCTACTCTTCTTACAACCATCGCCGAGTTCCCGGTGATGTTTATCTTCCCCTTAATCAATTCTCGACTATTGCCTCTTATAGAAAAGAAAGAAAAAATTGCGTCCTAGAACAGGATAGGCTAAGAGACATATGGAAGCTCGAATGATCAATACGTCTTGGCTCGATTGATTAATTGATAGTGATTTCGGGCGTGAACTACTGAGGACATTAGTCCTGAATGTGTAGTGCATGTTTTTTATCGGGAGGGCAGGAAGATCTTCCCCGCGGGATAGGACCCGGCCCCGACCTACCGTCGACTAGGGGCTTTTTCCAAACCGTATCATGACTAAAGAACTTACCAAATTTTATTGATGCAGGATGGAATTGAATCTAGAAAAAGTAAGATGATAAGCAATTTTTAAATACGATTGAATCATTTCGTCGCAGTTCTACTACGCTGATCGAAACATGGATTGGTAGTTTTGCAATGACAAATACCAAAGAGCTGAAATGAAAGTGTTAAGACTAATCGAATCAAAAATCAGCAAAGCTCTCTACAGATCTATCTCGCCAGATATTTTGAGTTTCTAAAACAAACTGTAACTGTCGGGGAACTTAAAATACCCAAATTTGTATTCAAGAAATTTCCTCTCTCAGAATCATCATCTTCATCCAATCAATTATAGTCCTGTGGATTTATGTTTAGAGCCCGAGAAACATTTAAACTTTGCTAGTTTCAGAATTTCAGAGTTCGAAGAAAATGCACATACACCCTGTTTTCCCAAAACCACTTTACTGAATGGAGTAAAAAATTTTAAAATGTATGGCTGAAAAGACCACGACTGTAGAGTTTACCATGCACCGAAAAGGAGGGGTACTTCCCATTCCTGAGGGACGACCCCCCCACGGAGTATTTTCCTAGGCGATGTATCTACACAGATTCTGCTATGCTGTCTTCTGTTAATTGTACTTGTTCAGAATAGTCGCCTTGCCAAAAACATTTGCGACTTCTTCGACACTCTTATTGCCTATAGTGATTAGAACTAGAATCACATATTTTCTTTTTAAAAGTAGGGCTTCTCTTACCAAGTCATATTACTATCTTCCCGACCTGAAAATATTTCGCGTGGAAGTGCTGATAATTAGTTGCACCTGGAGTAGTTCGTAGTGTGCCGTCTGGAACTCAGATTGCGTTTTTTAAAGGTCCATTTGACTTTATATCTTGTTAGCCAATCAGTAAGGAAATTTCCGGCGGAGGTCGGAAATTGACAAGATTCCCCCGCATTTGGGGACTCAGATTTACGCGAGATGCTTCCTGGAAATCCGCGAGGTTCAGAAATAGAGAAGGGAGGATGGGAAGCCAGGAGCGGCACGAACAAGTCATACCCAAAAGAGAGAGGTGAGAAGAAGTAATATGCTAATAATGCATTGCATAGTATATTACTTCTGTCTCTAGAATAAATTCAATGAATAATCAATTATTAAGATCATAATCTTACATCTAGTAATCAGCTTACCTCATTGATAAGTTATTTTTAGCTTACTCCACCCGAGAGTGAGGTTTTTTCCTGAAAGGGATGTTATTTAAAACAATAATAATAGTAATAATAATAGTGATAATAATAATATAAAATAATAATATAGTAATTGGGTAACCCCCGTGTGTCCGTGTCTGTACCCGTCCTTTGTCAGGGCACTCTGAAAAAGTCTAAAAAAAGAGAGTTTCTTTGTCATCTGTAAGCACCTAAAACGTGTTTGGCGTGGTTTTAACACACGTGCAGGGTGATAATTCATTTATTTTCGACAAGAAATTTTGATTGAATTATTTTTACCGTTCTTGTAGAATATTATAAATAATTATAGATAAAACATTTTTTGGGATCAAGAGACCTAGAAGGGTGAAAGAGTTAATTAACAATATACGGGGGCGGTTCTGGCGGAACCAACCCGGACCGGCATTCGGGCCGGGAATTTTAAAAAGTTATATTATAAATATATTTTTTTTATTAAATTAATAATTAATTTTCCGATTCGTACTTAAAATGTTGTAAATAAACACTAGTATAGTATCAAAGTAGCGCAGTTCAGCCCATTTTGGCTACTTGGGCTGCGGTTCAATTTTTGGACCCTAGGGGAAAAAATAAAACTAAATAACTGTACTAAAGTATGCGGATTTTTTTGAAAATTTTAGTTTATTAGAGCAGTTTAAAAAAACAATTTAAATTTCTTTTGTTCTTGATCTCGTGGTTTTATATTCCAGGTTTTAAAAGGCGTCAAAATAACATGTAAAGTTACATAGATCAAGTTGTTGGGCAGGTGCGATTGGTTGGGGACAAAGACTTTAATGCAATTCCCCAACACCTAATACTTCCCTTGACAGCTAGTTCGAAGGGCTGGCCCTTTAATGGAGGATCCCCGCGCCTATCTGTAATTGATTATATTTATAGGGAAATGTTTATTTCGGACGTCGTAAACTATTTTTACCTTCTACATATTCTTATTTACTACTCCCTTTTCATTTTTGACATTTACATTAAAATTTTTGATATTTTCATGAAAAGAAAGGAAATTTTGTTTCCTCATTTTTATTCATTTTTAATGAACAACATTCATTACATTTAATTAATTTCTTTCCTTCAAAATTTTCAAAACTTCTATTTAATGTTTTTAGTTATGGGACAAAAAAATTAAAATATATAAAAAATTCATTTTTTCCCTTTCCCCCGGGATCTCAGAGTCACCCAACACACATCATAGACATTTAATAGGGTGCTGGAAAAGGTCAAATATGTATCTGTTGAATTACTACACCTCCTTTTCGGAGCAAAATGATTTGGGGTAAACACTATAATGACGATTATCAACCTCATTTTGTAGAATCATAATATATTTTTTGCACCCACGTTATAATGGTTTTTTATGAAACGATGATATAATGAAGTCTATTAAAACGAGAGGGAGGATACGAGCATCGAAAAATTTCAGAAGTATATTAACCCCACTACATCGGTTTCATACTTTTACTTTCTCGTTGGAGTAGAAAATTTGTTTCTGCAAAAAAAGGCGATTTTTCGGGTAAAAAGCTTTTTCAGCCTGGTTACGAAAATGGAAAATCCAGTTGCATTTTTAAAAAAGTCCTCTATAAATGGTGTAGCCAGAATCCATGTTTGAGGGGTCCGATACCGAAAAATGGAATGGGGGGCAATGGAATACGTCCGCCCGTTGTCTGTCTATCTATCTATTTCTGTCTGTCTGTGTCCCCTGTCCCTCCGTAACAACGCTGCGCTAAACCGTTCAGTCGATTTTCTCCAAAGAGATATTCCCCAATCGTCTGGCTGATGCCAGCCCTGAATGTGAAACAAAATTTTAGTTTTTTAGGGTACTTTTCATGAAGCCCTTGGGACATTTTTCCCAAAATTTAAAAAAAACGTTCCATCGTTTTTATTGAATTGTGTTGTTTGTTAGGGAAGGACATTTAAGAGAAAGGGGCAGGTCTCATTTTCGTTGAAGTTTCGTTTATTTTTTGAAGATTGCAAAAATCAAACTTTTACACTAAAATATTAAACATAGAGATTTTTCCTTTTTAAAATCTCTTCCAAAGATAGATTTTGAAAAATTAATGTACAATTATTAGAAAAAAAGTATTTTCGCAACATTTTTATGCAGATCTGGGGGAAAGAAATGGTTTGGGAAACCCCTAGTTCGAAAATAATATTGAATTATAATTTAAATGAACGTTTTATCAAACGTTGTATGACGCGAATGCAATTTTTAACCAATGCCACCTATCAGACATTCAAACACTACCATAGCAGACCTATATCTCTGGGGATAAACATTGGGATTTCAATTGCGCATTTAAGTATAAAATTAGGTTTTAATATTAAGAAATGTAATCAAAATTGTATCTATTTCATTAGCTTAATAAATAATCTTAAAATTTTTGTATTCTATTTTTCTGAGTTTTAAGTGACGGAAAGGATTTCCCGGATTTCCCCGCCACCCCCTTTGTCCGGCACAGAATATGATTAGTCAAAACCTGAAGTATAATAAGCTGCAACAAAATGCTATTCTTTCAACGGCCAATCAAAAGAAATTATACAATGAGAGTAGGAAATTAGTATTTTAGGCAACTGTTTAAATATAAAGCTTTTTGCATGAGTAAATGCGAAATCGTAAAAAAAATGATATCTTGAAGTTGTAAATTTTTCAGTTTATGACACGAATAGTTGTGTCATCCCCTTTTCAGCAAATTCTGCGAGAGAATCATGAGTGGGGGAAACAACCCGGCCACCGTTTCCCCCATTGTCCAATACCCGGAGTCATAATGTTTTTCTAAAAAAAAATTTTGATTCTGTTATCAATTTATAATGCTATTATACAAAAAAAAAAGATTGTGATAACCATCCCCATCGGGAACCCCACGCATGTGAGCAAGCGGAACCCCGGGCTATCACGCAAAGGGGGGGAACAGTCACACCAAGGGGTCGGGAATCAGATACAGGGTGCCCGGTTTAAATAAAAAAGGGGGAAACGGGCACACCCGACACCCGGCACCGGCATAAAGGGACCTATGAGCACTCGGGAAAGAGGGCATGCACTGGGTCACTAAACCCGGGGACACTCTACTACTCTAAATTATAATAACTACAAAACATTTCCTTTTTTAAAGGGTTTAAATTTCCTGAATGGTAGAACACGTTTATTTATTTAAAAAACATTTTGATATGAAGGTTTCTTAAATTAAATTCTAATATTACTTTTTTCAATAGATACTTTTTTCAATAGATTCTTTAAAAATTAATCAAAAATAAAGTCGGGTTCACCTCTTTCGATGATTGCACACCGGGTTTTCCCCCAAATCAAACGCTGGCAAACCGTGTTGCAGGCAACGCAGCCGCCGGGCAGCAGTTCATTCGCGCCACCTTTCCCTTTCCCCCGTTCAGTACTTCGCAGACCCGACGCCGTAGTCGGGAAATGTTGAAATGATGATCGGGGGAGGGAGGGGGTAAACGCCCCCCCCGACCGTACCAATCGTTTTGATAGCTCGCGATCGGTGGATAGGGAAGGGCCGTCAAACGCCCCCATCCATACAGGTCAGCCCGCAACGCGGTGTACTCGATCTACGGATCTACGGCCCTTGAAACGGAATAAATTCCAGTTTTGATTTCAAAGGGGCGGCCCCTGTTGGTGGGAACCAATCCTGGCTCAACTATCTCCTCAAACATCAGCCCGTTTGCGCCGTTCTCTCGCCTTCGTATGTCGCGATAAAAAAAACTCTCGAGCCCGCTTCGCATCCCCATTTTTTTCCAACCCATATGCTCCCTGATCAAATTTCAAATGCTATTGGTCAAAAACCAATTTAGAATACTCGACGAGTCGAAGCCGGGGATTTCCCAACTAACGTCATTTACGGGCCGATTGGGGTCTTTGTTTTGCGTGTGTTTTTGGCCCGTAACCCCGAGATGGACAGAGAACCCTTTTTGCTGTCTCCGCGATGATTGAAGTGTCCAGGGGGTTACGTAAACGTAGCCGGGACTCTGTAATTTAACTGTTCCGGCGCCTCGTGTGCAAATGGGGGCAGCCCCCCCTTCCTTTCCCGAGGGGTTGTCCCCGGGGGGCGATCCTACCTAGTCGTAAATTGGGGAAAAGGGCGACAGGCGCGGTTCGCGAGTCTTGCGCTGACCTGTCGAATCAGGGCTGTCTAATTAGCGTGACAGAGGAGGAAGTTTGTGTCCAAAACAATCCTCATTGCAGTAGAACTGTTTACAATGTTGCTTTATTGTATTCATAAAAATGAAAAACTTGCTCCGAACTATGAAATATTTTAAAAAAAACTTTTTGAATAATTCAATGACATATAATATAAGGATTCATATTGTCCCAAAAAAAGTTGCTCTTGCAATACATGTCACGTAAAATAGAGATTATTTAATGGCAGATGGCCTGTTCATAGGAGATTGTAGCATGATGTCAGCTGTCCCACAAGCACTGAATAAGAGAAAACAGTGGTTTTTGGGATTTGAAAAGAAGTGGAATACCACAATCAAATATTTGCATTGTCAATGAAATCAAAACTGTTTCATTTTTTTGGGGTTTTTTCACACTTTTTGGGACCTCTAACATTCTTGACATAAAGGTCAGAGTCTGAATGTTTTCTTTCAATATCTGGGCGCATTGGGAAAATTTTCTCTTTCCGACCTGCATCGCCGAGGGCGCTAGGGGGTGTGACTAGCGTGGGGCGACGGGTCCGGGGGTTGAGTCCATCCTTTGGGGATGGTTGGTTGTTTCTTCTCTTTTTGCATGTGTGTTTCGCAGAAAGGGCCCTTTTGATCTGCTGCCACAGATCGAGGGTCCCAAAATGTTTATATAAAAAGGGTTTAAAATGTTCCCAAAAAAGGGATGTATGTTTCGCGGATGGCCCCAAAAACAGCGTCATCTGGCTGGAAAGCCTCGGGGGAAAAAAAGGGAAACTTTGAACTGCAGAAAATTTGAATTTCAAATATATATCATTCAAAACGCGTTCCAAACGAGTGTTTATCCCCAAACCCATATACCATATATATAAATATACGGAAAAGAGTCTGAAAAAGGGCCCAAAGAAGATGGCGAAACGTCAGCTCCATCGCCCTGACGCGGCTATTCCCGGACGCCAAAATTCAACGACCCCGGCCCTGAAGTCAACGATTTTCATCAACCATATACGTTTTGGCTGGGAATGGCATGTCGTACCTGCAGATCACCAGCAGGCGGGGCGAAACTCCTTCCCCCCCGGGGGAGGGGGGGAAAAACGAAGACGTCTCGTGGGACGAGCACGAAAAAGGGGGGGGCAGTTTTCCCCTCGCGAGGGGGAAATTTAAGGCGCGAGAGGAGAGCGTCTCCCTTTTCTCATTCAGTTCATTCATTTTCCCCAAATTATATTTTGGCGGTTTTTGGTTTTTCCCCCCGGCTTTTGATTGAACATTGCTTTTTTTTGGGACCTGATTCTGAGGGGGGGGGAAAATAGTTGGATATTTGTTTGACCGGCTGTGTCTAAAGTGTGGATAAAATTGCTGAACTTTTTTTAGGGCAGTTATTTCAGTGAAAAATCGGAAAAACCGGCCGATCAAAAAGCTAATTTTTTGGATCAAACATGTCGAAAAGTAGCAACAATTTTCCCTTTAACGGCCCCGGAAACCGATTAGTTGTCGGATTTCGGTGGTGCCCTATACCCACCCCGGGCCGTGAATCACGCAGTGCCGCTCACGTCGTTGCGGGGGGGACGGTAGGGGGCGATGCTAAGCCCGGGTTGGGCCCCCTGGACCCCAGTTGGTCCCCGGCGCCGACCTTTGGGGGCAGGATCGGGCGAAGGGGTGCTTTCGAGCTCCCAATTCCCTTCAAAGTCCGCGGAAAAAGATCCAATCGTCAGGTTGCCCCCGGTTTCCCGCGATAACCACGTCGATGCGGGGGGGAGGCAGTGGGAAAGGGGTGGAACCCGAACCGCCGGGCACTTACGGACTCACCTTGCAGACATTAAAATCAATGGAAAAAAATTTTTTTGGGGGGTTCCAGATGCATGATTTTGTGACAAATTGGGCATCTTCGAATATATGCGGGGACTTAAAAAATTTAAATTTGAGCTCGCAATGAAAGAATATTTTACTATTGTACACAGCTAAATATTGTATATTTTAGTTAAAAGCCAAAGCGGGGAGTTGTATCACAAACGATGTAGCGTCTGAAACAGTCCGACATATTAAAGGGCTTCTTATAATCTCTTTGATTACGAGTTCAAAGTAAAATTTTCTATAATGGAAATTTTCCCTTTTTCATTTATATGCCTGATCCGTTTTGAATTCTAAGATTCCCCCTATTCAAAAAAGCCAATTTGTACTGGGCGTATTAGGTTGTCATTCCCCCCAGTCAAGTTTTCTTCGCATTAAAAATTTCGCGCAACGGACCCTAAGGCCGCCATCGCATTTCCTGTTCTTTAAAACTCAACGTCTCAAAAAACTTTTTTCTTTTGGGATCACACGTGGCGGTTATGAGCGGCAGTGTCGGCGGGGCGGCCGGCCCGCGGGGGGGCTTTGCAGGAGTTCGGAGGACCGGGACGCATGACCCCGGGGTATGTTTTAAGACCCGGTAGGGTTTATTGAGACGGGTTTCAGTGAAGTTACGTGAGCGTTATTTCCCTTTGGGTCGCGAATCCTTTTGCGCATTCTATCAAAGTCTGGGCCCGGCTCTTAATTACACGTATTGGCGATACTTCGCTGTCTTACCGCACGAACTAATTTCGCGGTGGTCCCCATAAGATCCCGGCATCCGGGGGCCGGGGGGTGATATCCCCCCGATCGTCATGGCCAAAGTCCGAAAACTTGGCAGTGTTTTAGACCGTCCGCTTTGTTGTCAGTTGAGATAGAGCGCGTTCCTTTCCGCGATGCTCGCAACGTCACGCAGGGGGGTATCTGGTTTCTCCCAATAGGGCGTTGGGTGTGGGGGATGATGGGGGCGAGCAATGAGGAGACATCACGGAGGAGGAGGAAAATTCCCTTTCTCGGCCCTTTGGGGAAACTGCATCCAGGCGAGTGGGCTGGTCCTCTCCAACGCTCGGGTATGTCCCCAGGCACCCCCATTCCCCTATATTTGTTATAATCTGCTTCCTGGACTATTTTTTTGAAATCTATTTAATGTCAAACAAGTTTAAAAGAGATAATTTAAAAATTTGAAGGCCCCAAAAGATATTGTTGATTTATCATGACAACTTGAACTTTTCATATAAATATGTTCCAAAAAAATTTAAATTTAAAATCAAGAATAT
>CAXIVR010001476.1:0-12187 GCA_964035755.1 Teleogryllus oceanicus
TTGAAAATTTAGCCAAAGACCCTTCAATAGTGTTGAAAACTTTTTGTAAGAGAAGCGGCAATCTATAAAGTAACTGTTCTTATTCGACAGGAAACTCTTTAAAGAAAGTATCTAAAACATATCTACTACTATCATATAAGTTGCACTTGAATGTGATGATATCTGTAAAAACCAAGCAGTCAGTTTTTTCATTGTTTAAAAAATTCGGTGTGTCTTTTTCGACGCAACGCCTCTCCAACCCCTTTGTTTGGCATTGAGAGCTTGAAAAATGAGTAATTCTTCATTACGTTTGACTCTGGTAGCACTTATAGATCACTAAACATCGAATTCATTGGTCAATGTCTTTGTGAAGTATGTACGGATATTCTGCACTCGGTGGCAATTATTTTGACTGTAAACCAATAGCAAATGGAAACGTTTTATAATGTATTGTCACATGGTTGCGTCTCATGCACTAATATTTTTTTATAAGGAAGAAAACTAAAAATGTGTAACTTTTCTACCCCACTAACTAAATATCTGAAGGGGCTTCTTAAGTAATCGATGCAAACGTTTACCTATTACTTGAATTTCGATTTCGTCAAAACCTTTCTCTTGGGTGTAATTTTCCTATTAATACAAATCTTATTTTGCTTTCGTTATTGTTTACTCATTTCTCGCCGTATTTTTATGAGTCCCCGCCGCACTAGAAAATTTCTTCGTGGGTGTATTTGAGGATGCTCTTGCAATTCGATATTTGTACAGTGCAAAAACATTCTTTGTATAAGAGTAAATCCCACAGCGCCAAGAAAGTTTGGAAAGACTAAAGCCAACAGCGTACTGTATTTCACACACGAACATATCTCTTTTATTTCTTTGTTTACTACAGCAGAGAAAGGAGTGTTGATAATCAGCACTGAAAGAAATACGGGACGTTTCTCCAACGGAGAGAAACAGAGGGTCCCACGGGAAAATGCCTCGCGGCCGAGTCAGGGCGAAGCGACGAGAGCCGAGGCTGGGCGAACACGTTCTCCTGGCAACACGTCTACGAACAAACACAATTTCGTGATCTGCACAAGTGTGGGAATTAAACGGACCGCGGGAGTGGAACGGTACGTGAGCTGACCTTAGTCGTGAAAAGTCGACCATAGAAACAAGCAGCAGTTATAAACTGGTGGTAAATGAAGAGTGGACATAAATGCTCGGCACAAACCAATGACAGCAACGCTGGTCGCATACGTTCGACGTATAAAGACCAGAATCAAAAATCATATGAAAAATGTATCAGGTGTCGCAGAATAAATGTTAGATGTCAAAGAACCCAAGAAAATAACATTTGCCAGTAACCATAGTGGGAAATTTCGTACACGTTGGATGTTAAACAGCGTATTTGTCCCGATTGGTAAACAACTAGCCTTCAGTGGTGTTTGGCGCGTCACGTTCTGACGCAGTCAAGGAGATTTCTTTACTGACAATCACCGTTATATGACGACGCCTATGAATCAGGGGCAGGTATCACATGTTATAATATATTTCCCACATAATACCGACTTCGTAGACCTCGTACTTTGTAGAGGATCAATCAAAATTCATTTTAGGCCACAGATAACAGAGGGGAAAGTTTTCCCTTAAAAATAGAAAGATAACAACATAACAAAAACATAGAACTGCAGTCCTTCAATCACTAAACAGCATCGCTCCGCTGTTCATACTTCCTTCAAAATTAAAGGGAAATTTCCCTTTATTAAACATATTATCACATATGTGTGCCAAATCTGAGACATTGGTACATTGAATTTCTGTAACTCACAACTTCTATAGACGTTCAAAATACTTAAGCAGAGTGAAGTGATTGTTTATTAATCGTGTGTTTATTAGTAATATATCTTTTATTAACACAATTTCATTTCTTCTCTTTTTTCCCTCTCCTCGATCACTTTCAACTTAGATCGAAACCTTAGGACCAATCCTACGATAAAACTAATTAAAAGCGATTGCGTGTTTTCTTGACAAATTGAGTTGTTTAAATTCACCGAATTAAATTATAATTTTCGAGAATTTCCGCGACAAAGTGCTTATAAAGAATATCACGTATTTTTTGTAAACGGAAATTCTCAAAATTCATTGAAAATATTCAACATTTGTTATCTAAATATACCTATTGAAAAGAAAAAGAAATAAAGTTATTTTGATTCAGTTTCATCAAACACTTAAAAATCACTTTAACGTTCTATCCGGATTGCTTAAAATTTCCGAGAAATATATGAAGAGAATTACTCGTAGAACATCAGCTTTGTATGGATTCGTAAACCTCGGGACGCAAGGACCGCATATCTCGCGGACCTGCATCAGTTCATGTTAAAACAATATTGTTTCCTTTTGTAAAGAACATGTCATTATGTGTTCCGATAGTCAGAATCAAGTTAAATTTGGTCATGTGTTTTTCTTGCAGTTACATGACAATCGTGGACATAGATTAGTTCAGGGTGTTTCGACGTCGATAGAATGTAAAGTAAGGTTGTTCAAATAACGAACCGGAAATACGTTAATAATATGGAAATTAATGTTAATAAACGGTCATTCTCTCCTTTCCAAAAGAAACACCAGATTTATTAAATTATTAGTTGCTATAAAAACCTATAACAATCTCCTATTTTCATTTATGTATTTTTTAAAATGTACCCTAACAATATAATTGAACATAAATATTCATTTTATCTCAATTTTTAAAAAAATTTCAAAATCATATGACTGTTTTCATGAAATAATACAAAAATTAAGACGAAATATTATGTACCTTACAATAGGCAATAAAATAAAAAAAGATGGATATGACAGTAGATCAGCACCATTCAGATAAATGAAATACCTGAATCTCCCATGATCCACACACAGAGGAACATTTCAAAAGAAATTATGAGTAATAAACTAAATTACGTTTCGACATTTGTTCGGACGAAAGGAAGCTGTCCGTCGATTCCGTGCGGGCAGGGTGATAAGAGACCTTGCAATTGGGTGAGGGGAGACTCAGCCGATTTGGTTTCTCCGCACCACCATCTAAGCTCAGGCACGTAAACGTCTGGAGGATTTGTGGGCCGATCGCCTGCGCCGGCGCGGCCCGGTTAGGCAGGCGGTGGCAGCGCCCGTGGCGGTCGCCGGTTGGGCGGACGTCGGGAAGGCGGACCGCGGGAAAAGGGGGAATATCCGGGATGGCGGACGCCGGGATGGCGCACGCCGGGGGTGGCGGACGCCGGGGATGGCGGACACCGGGGATGGCGGACGCCGGGGATGACGGACGCTGGGGATGGCGGACGCGGGGATGGCGGACACCGGGGATGGCGGACGCCGGGATGGGGGACGCCGGGGATGGGGGACGCCGGGGATGGGGGACGCCGGGGATGCGAAAGCCGGGATGGCGGACGCCGGGGATGGCGGACGCCGGGGATGGCGGGCGCCGGGGATGACGGACACTGGGATTGGGGGACGCTGGGATGGCGGACGCTGGGATGGCGGACGCGGGATGGCGGACCCGGGGATGGCGGAGCTGGATGGCGAACGCCAGGGATGGCGGACGCCGGGCGGACGCCGGGGGTGCGGACGCCGGATGGCGGGCGCCGGGGATGCGGGCGCCGGGATGACGGGCCGGATGGCGGACGCTGGGATGGCGGACGCCGCAGACGGCGTACGCCGCGGATGGTGGAGGGCGAACACCGGGGAAGGCGGACGTCGGAAATGGTGGACACCGGAAATGACGGAAGCCGAAATAGCGGACGCGGAGAGGGCGGACGCGAGAGAGGGCGGCCGCAGGTGAGTGAAGGCGCGGGCGCTGGCCATCGAGTGTGGCGGCCGCCGAGCCGGTAATGACGGTCGTGAAAGGCGGCTAGAGGAGACGGCCGGAGATTGCAGAGAAGGCGGTAGCCTGAAGCGGTAGCCGGCACGAGTGGTAGCCGGAGACAGTTGCCGGAGGCGGAGACAGTTGCCGAGGCGGCGACGGCAGGCGGCGGCCTAGGGTGGCTGCGCGAGGATGTGGCGGGGGGTGGTAGTGGTAGAATTGGTAGTGGCGGGATTGGTAGTGCTGGGGGAGGCAGGGGGGGGGATCGGGTCAGCGCGGCTGGGTAAAATTCGGGAAAGGGCCACGTGAGGTGCAGAAGATACGACAAAGTGAGTGCGAAAATGAGAGAACATATCCATGCCGATGTGGATTTTAGAACCTATTTGCAACATCTTCCGCACAGTTGTCAAACGCGATGTGATATGTTATATCTAAGAAGATAAGTTGTTTTTTCTGGTAAGTTGTCATTTCAAAATCCAAATGACGTACCTAATTATTTAAGTAATTAATTGAATTCCACTCAGGCAGAGTAGACCTACATTTAGGAATACTAAAATACAGAGTTATTTTGTTCTCGTGACCACATGGATCGATGATTTTGGTTCATTTATTTTAATTTATTTTACTGATATTGTATATTGTTACTCGCATTTCCACTGAAACTATATTTGATAATTGTTCAATAAAATAAGTGTTCAGAATAGAATATAAATTAAATTACATGAATTGATAAATTAGCAAAAATAACATAATAAAACCCAACAGATTAAATGCGTTGTTAAAAATATTGTAACATATGACTCTTATATCAGTTGCAATTGCAAAAATTTCAAAGGTAAAATTTAATAATTTCTTTCATTATCTAATGAAAAGCTAAATGAAATACTCATTTATCTCCCACGCTCACGGTAGGCATGCTGTATGCGTAGTAACAGCGAAAATCACGAGCAAAACTGAAATATCTGGAGGCTTATCTCTTCTTTTAGATTCTTCAGCTAATGGAAAGATACGAAGGGAAAATAAAACGCCGTGTTCTTCAGTTAATGGAAAAACACGAAGGGAAAATAAAAAGCAACGTCCAAGAAAGGTCTCTACGCTGTGACGCTCCCAGAAGATCGATTATCGATATCCCTAACCATTACCTTAGTTTTATGACATTAATTAGTTTTCGAATAGATGCATTTATAGCATTTGTATCGTATTTTAGTAGTGAATTAACAAAGTCTCTTTCTGAATCGGCAATTGTTTAATTCAAGTACTATTATCAATTCCTGAGATAGCTAAACTCCTTTAATTCTCAGTAAATGTTCTTGGTGCTCACAAAATAACTTTGAAACCAGTGAAAGAATATACAGCGTTAAGGCAATGGACATTGTCAAGACGGTGGGAGATATTCCCCTATTTAATATCAATATCATTTTCATTCTCATTTATTTCTGAAATGAACTGATTCCTGTGGAATACGTTAATAAGTCACGCTGCGTCTGTGTCTCTGGGGAAAGAACCAAATTCGAGGTCCGACTGCAAATTTTCGGAAGAAGAAAATATATTTAACAATGCCACTGACAAACTACGGATGTCCACAGTTACCAGGAATGTCGGTAATTCCTATGGTATTTTCCCAATCAAATCCAGTTGGAGACACAGCAGATTAAGTATAATTTCCGCAATCTTTCCTTGCAATTATTACCTTTATCCCTCCTTTGATTCCAGGTTGGGCATGTCATCAACCTTCGACATAGCGTCACCCGGACAGCAAGATCATTTACATGACTTTGACCGGGGAAATCTACGACTTCAATGACCATCATTCTGAAAGAAAGTATGTCTTAGTCACTAATATTAAGTAACTCGCAATTGCAAACAATTATCTACATTTGATTTGGGGTTTTATTTAAATATTATTTATATTTTCAAGTAATAGATCAGTTTTAAGTCATTTTATTCTACTTATATTTAACATTTTCAATTATTTATTTGTATCAGAATAAAGTCCTAATGCACATCTTGAATTTGTTACTTTCATGATCCAGTATTGCATTTCATTGTAATAGAAATAAGCGAGAATCTTCTCGATAGGAATGCACGTCCTCTCTATGCTTGGATGGGGCACAATGCATAAAGGGAATTTTTGCATGAATAACATAGCGCCCCGCACCGACCGTTAACCGTTTACAAAAACGTTTGAAACCCATACATCGGAATTTAATTATTTAATGCCAAATTTATGTTCAAGCAAGATAAATTGTTCGATTTTATAGATATACAGTAAACATTAAAACACGACAAAAAGTAAAAAAACTTTTAATATAATAAAATTAGTTTTGCAAGTACTCTGTATTTAGAATTATTAGGAATAAAATATTACAACTTCTCTAGTTTGTTGAACAACACTGATTGTCAATAACATATCCTACTATTTTCTGAAGGGATACGTGAAGGCCCTGCGGGGAAAAAATTTAATGTAGATTTAAAGATCAAAGTACAGCCCGTAATGCAGCATAACCACAGCAGGAAGTGCAGTGTAATGCACATAACCACAGCAGTCAATTGAGAATATTTTTCAAATTTTAGAAATATCTAAATATTGATGAACATTTGTAGTCAATGATAATGTATTAAAACATATATTAAAATTCGTTACGTTTTAACAAAACTTAATACTATCACATTTGTATATTGCTTTGACACAATTTCAGCAGTATGTGTCATATTTATTGGTCTACTTGAAGAGGCTAGCAGATCAGGCAATTTTGAATTAAAATATCTCTTTCAGTTTTCGAAAACCACACCCTATCGATAATCGCGGGGCGTATGAATTGCAAATGAATTTGACCAGCGCTATATATTCTCGTCGCGCAAGTCGTGTGACCTCAAAGTAAGACGAGGGTTTGAGCAGCCTGCTCATACCTCTTCACGCTGGTACGCTTCAGCTTTCCGCTGGTTCAGCACGCTGCACGCTTTCAGCACGCTGGTTCTCTTAGTGGCTAAACATTTTCCTGCATCCCCATGGCGATCTCAGCGAAAGCAACCCTTGAAAGCAGCGTCACTGGTTTAAAATTTTTGTAAGACTGGATTATTACAGTATTCTTGTACAATTAATATATCGTTTTCTGAAAATATGAAGGTGACAAAGGGCCACCATTCTGCAGCGTCCTAGCGTCGCGCTGAGTTCCTACACACTATCACACCGCTTGTCGCCACGGTGCTTTTCGCAATTTGGCTCTGCAAATTGCTGAAATTTCCGTCATGGTTCTATCGGTGACAAACGTAATAGATCTTTTTGTGTATACATAAAAACAGGTGTCTCAGACTAAATGCTACAAACTTCTGAGCATGTTTCTTCCAATGCACATATATTGAAAAACTTCAAACAACTGAGTTACACATGTCACATTTCCTCCTAACTGTAAGGCAACTCCGAGTGCACTAGGGTTCGTAAGGCGAATACACAATGGCAGTGCCAGATCGTGGCCTGCAAATCACCAGTGCGTAAGATGTGGCTAACAATCAGCAGATAAATGATATGTGTAACTTGAAATGAAATTGAAACGTTGTTTTGTCGTATTTGATTATTTCAGCCGAAAGCTTTTTCGGTCGCATTGCGCCATCTTCAGTACGATTCTGAGGAGGCTGGAGGCCTGGCTCAAACAAGACAGCCCATAAACAAATACGACAAAACAACGCCTCACTTTCATTTCGATGATGCAAATGTCGTGAACACCACACCATTTCCTACCATATGCAACTTCGTTATATACCTACCACATGTTCGTTAGCAAAAAAATATTATTGCCAACTTCTCCTTATGCCCTAGGTTTGTAACATTTTTCTGAGTCCTGCAGATAATAGATTTGTTAACGAACATCTCTTTAGAATATTAACGCGTTTGCTGCGACCAATCGGAAGCTTTCAGGATGTTACTAAATCCAGTTTGCCGTCACTTGCAACCAATGGTCGGCCCGCGGAGAAGGAGGTCGCAAGAGCGTGCTCCTTGTCTAATGGCCTGAAGTGGAGCAATGAATTTGACACAAGTGTAACTTCAAATATAAAATATCCTACTACATTTTCGACGTTCGTTCGATATCAAAATGTATTATTGTCGACTAGACATTACCTAGTGTTAACCGTGTACACATCCCAGGCCCTCGTGAACTTTGCACCCCCAAAGAAGCTGGGGCCGTCGGTGGAAGCGAGAAGGCGGGCGCGCTCGCCCGCGACGCCGGTGCGCGCACGCTACCTGCACTGCTGGTGTTGTAGAAATCGAGGCCGCGAGCGGGCCGTGCGTGGAGGAGCAGTTGGAGTCCCTCCACTGCACCTGATGTCCCAGCCGGGCAGGATGCCGCTGGTCATCACGTCGCGCACCGCCAGGTCCACGGCCGGCAGCACGCGGCGCAGCGACTGCTCGTGGCGCGGTCGTCGGGCGCGATCACGCCCAGGCGCACCACGCGGCCCCGCGGCGGCGGCCTGCCACGCCCCACCAGCCACGCGGCGGCCAGCAGCAGCGCCGGCGCCGCCAGCGGCGACGACCACGCCGGCGGCGACGGGGGCAGCGGCGGCGGCGCCGGCGCCCGCTCCGCGGACCAGCGTCGGCCCGCGCCGCCCGGCGCCTCCATCCTCACGCGCTCCAGACCGCGCGGCGACGACGGCGACGGCCACGCGGCAAGGTCGGCGACGGGGGGCGCGGCGGCGGCGGCAGCGACAAGCGGCTACAGCTGCTGCGCGCGCCCAGTCGCGCAGCCGCCTCCTCATCCTTCGGGGCTGCGCTGGCCCGCTGCGCGCCTCGGCCGCCTGCTCGGCCCTCGCGAGACGCGCTTTGTTTGGGCGCTTGCGCACTCCATGCTCCTTCGCCGACGCTCCCGTTTGTTTGCGCTGGGTGAGGCCCACCGTTCCTTAGCGCCTGGAATGCACGTTCGGGCGCAACAGAGGCGTTACCGTTTACGAGTTCACCTTAGTTTGGGCGATGCCGCGTGAAACCCGCAAGATAGATGGGCACCAACCTACGTTTCTCACGTTTCACTACACGTAAACATTCACTAGAGCGACAGAATGAGAACGAGTTTGCTATCTCCAAGAATATTAGTATCCTTGCAGTCAGATGGACAGAAGTACTCTTCAGACAATTTCTTTAACACTCGTCCTTTGCCCGTTTGAGATCACTGCAATATTAGGACACAATAAATGTTTTGAACAAAACCTGTACAACGCAAAGCGCTTGTTCATTATATATAACTGATTAGAAAAACATCTACAAGAAAGAATATTATCATCAATTATGCATACCATTAGCTTGTACTGTCTGTAATTCAAAAGTAGACTTCTGCTATATACCAATTAACTACTGAATAAAGCAAATGCCAGTCATCTAGTATGAGTATATTATGCAATTGTTATTGCAAACCATATCTGGTATAAAATACATTATCAATCGTAAGAAGGCACTTCAAAACACTTTTGTAAATATGAAAGCCCCATTATGTGCAGAATATTTCTGGCGGTATTTGGTTCCCTTTCGCCAAATGCATTCGTCATATATTCATCATGATGTTAAAAATAATGTCTAACAATACTTGGTACAGAAAATAATTTGAAAGACTTACGAGTTGAACGATATTTCTTTTAAGATGTTCTTATCATTTTTTCTTTCGTTAAAAAGAAGATACAGACTTTCGTCATACAGAAGAATGTCCACCCATGAATAATTTTATGAATTTTCATCGTCAGTTGAATTTAATATCAGAAATATATGGTTCTCCCCCAGACCCTATCTATTACATTGAAAGCTATAATTTTATGACTCTCGAAAACAATTTAATAATTACGCTTTCACAACGCTTTCTCCCTCTACCTTAAACGCATGTTTGAAATTGAAACTTGTTTTGTAATGGCTATATTTCTAAACGTACGAGAATAAACAAAATTATACATCTCATAATAAATGTTATAAACTTGTAAGATATGTACAGGGTCAAAGATTATAGCATTTTGCCAATGAACATGTGATGGAGAGTTTCATATAACGAGTTATACATTTGACATTTGCATCTGAGTATGCAATGCGTCATACATTTCCGTTTGGGGTCGTTCTGTCGCATTTAAAACTACATTTCTTGAGCTCGCCGAACTCAAACCGTATTTCTTGAGCTCGCCGAACGGTAGTGCTTGATACGTTGCCCACTAATCCGGAAACATCACGTGTAACTTTGTTTTATGAAATTTCCCACCATGTACATTGTAAAAAGGGATCATCTTCCATCCACCTACATGTCCTGTAAGTTTGTAATTTTTTTATTTTTTTATTATATTTTTTACATTCACTGTTCCCTATTTTTAAAGACTGCCAAAACATGGAGATCATTTTAAAACCCAGATATTATACTGTGACCATCCGTTTGCCGAGGTCTCGGAAAACGGAGCACATCAATATTCAAGAATAAGATGAGCTGTTTGAACGCGCCAAGCGCATGAATACAATCCGAAAATGAAAACTACGAACTATATCCGTAAGAGCGTCTCAGTAGAGTATGCGACACCGAGAGTCGGGAGAAAGAAAGCTTTCTTTTCTGAAGTAACAGCTGGAGAGTGAGGACCTACCGATCACGAAGGCGGCACCGCGTACTGCTACGGACTTCAGGACTGCATCTACGATAAAACTCTTCAAGACATTCGAGGAGGTAATTATCATTTACAAGGCATTAAAACAATTCATCAGGAAAGGATGAAAGTATAAGTGCGCATTTAAAATCTTGTAAAGAGAGGAGTGTAGATAGCATGAAACTAACGAGGCCATTCATTTCTTTTTTTTGCAGTTTTTTCTTATTTTATTTTTACTCTTCTTATACGATAGACTCAGTTGTCGATTGTAGATTCTTTTAAATATGGAATTAAAAGCTAGTTACATTCTATAAAAGAATACAAAAAGAGTATCAACGGAAAACGAGACGAGGCCACATCGTGAGTTGAACAACGGTTCTGCAGAGGCGGCTTTGCTCCCGACCGAGCTGCAGGACAAGGACCCCGAGCGACTGGAAGAGTCGACGCCGTAGTTTGCTCTACGCCGTGAAAGACACAGTAAGGTCGTGCATCTTGAACAATTTGTAGATATTAGAAGGAATAATTTGTTTCGGAAGAAAGTATTAGTACAGGTTCTTTATACCGATATTCTGGAAAAATAGAATCAATCTTTTTTTCAAGAAAACTTAGCTAATTGTAAAGTTGCAACTAGGAATTTACGACTGGAATGATTAGTCAAAGTTTTAAGTATTCTTTGAAATTGATTTAAATGGAAAGGGAGACAGTGTAGTTAATATTGAGAGTGTAAGTTGTTTTCTTTTTTAGCAAGACAAAATTCTTGTATATGTAAAGTGTTTTATGTTCATTGACTGTAATAGCAATTTAATTAGAATATACTTAAGTAAGTGGAAAGTGATTTGACTTGAGTTTCTGTGTAAATGCATTCAATCCACAACGGCCCACATGACCCTGATCCCCTATTCTAAATTTTATTTTTTTATTTTGCGCCCCCTCTGAAACCCATTCTGAGCTAGCCGGCGGAGGGTGGTCCCAACTGGCCCTATAAGCGGGCTCGATTGTTTGGGTGCATTTACAAAACTCGATTTGAAAAAACTGAGACAAAAATTTGATGGAACCAAAATTACAGTCAATTGAATCACAGTTCACTAAAATTTCTACCAGGTTGCAGAGTACAAGTGTGTTGAGTAAAATGTATTATTTCAGGAGTGGTTTTTTCGAAAGGATATTTATTATATGAGAGTTTTTTCAGTTTCAAATTGTGTCTGGTATTTCTTTTGAAATATTTTGTGAAAGGTGTATGGTGTCTGGGAAAAGAATTGATTGATTCTAGGCAGTTAATAGATTCAAAATGGCAGATAAGTATAACGTGTAGGAATTTGCCACCGTGGAAGAACTGAGGAATCAGATAGCGATAGGAAACTGGGGACAAGCACAGGTACGATGATCGTGGAGAAACGACAGGAGTAGACTAGAACGGCAGGAGAAACTGGCGAGACGTCGCCGACAGAATCACAGCCAAGCCAGCACGAGATCAGGATGAGGAAGAACAGACCTCGGAGGGCTAATTCAATGATGCAACAGGGTTTAAAAGTCAATTTATGCAACAATTGGATGTGAGGGTTTGTCATCCAGGAGGAAAAACAGAGGGAAAACCCTAAAAATTAGGGGTTACTTTGGAACTAAACTAGAAAAGAACAAGTTACTTGGAAACTAAACTAGGGAGAACAAAGTTAGCTGGAAACTAAAGAGAACAAAATTACTTTGGAAACTAAACTAGAGGAGAACAAAGTTACTTTGGAAACTAAACTAGAGGGGAAAACTTTGGAAACAAATTGGGAAAAA